>JBBPBX010060529.1:0-19241 GCA_038048925.1 Garcialebias charrua
GAATGTAAGAATTGCCAAAGTGGCTGAAATTATGCAGAAGCAGATTACAGAAAGAAAACAAAACACAATAATAGCACTAATAAACAACAACAAAAGTGTGAACGCTGACTCAGCAGTTGCACAGATGAGCCGTTTTCATGTGAGCTCATTTCATTTGGTTGCAGCAGTTCTCAGGTTTGTGCACATTTAGCCGCAGTGCGAGTCCAAACTCACAATGTCTCAAACATGAAAAGCCGTAACACAAAGAAGCTTTCTGCAGCTAAAGATTTCCAATCCCACTCTTTGTCTTGGGTGTATTTATTTACACAGTTCACCTGCTGCTCTAATTGATGTTTTGTAGTTTTACTGGAAGCAAAGTCCTCCCTCTCAAATCAAGTCAGGAATCTCTCACTCTGCTTATCCTCAGGGCCAGATTTCTGAGAAAGGGAGTTTGAAAGAAGCCACAAAAGTCAAACATTTACCCCCACCCCCTACATAAACCATTGCAAACTCTTCATCCTCACTAGTGCAACTCCTGCACCAGTCAGAAGTGAAACGGCCACCTTGAATCGGATCAAGAGTTATGCACTTATAGTTGTATAAACATAGCAAAAATAAATTGTTTTAGGTCCTTATTTAGGATTTTGAAACAGTTCTCTCCCAACGATTTCCCAAAAGCTTCACATCACGTCCACCACGTGTAACACGTGTGACCCAGATACAGTACAGTACTTAATGAGGGCGGCAAAGCAGCGAACGCTGCAGGAACAAACAGGTTCTGTATGTTGTTCTGTTACAGTCATGTTCACAGGATCCTTTACGCGCAGGAACAAAACATCTAATTAAAGGAGCTGTAAATAATTACTGTAACAGGCATTGTAAAAGTACAGCTGACAAATATAGCTCTGAATGTTTGTGGTTCTTTTTGTTTGTTGATTGATTGATTTTTTTTATTTTGGCTTTGATGAGGGGGGGGGGGAAGGTTTTTTTTTGTGTGTGTATTTGTACACAGTTTGGTTTTTGAGTTGATACAAGCTAACATAGCAACTGTGCATGAAACAAAAAAAACGTTGTTCAATCCTGTGGGGGAAATAGGATTTTTTTTTTTTTGCACATTTCATGAAATATGGGTGGCTCTCATTCTGGGAAATGCTCTTTTTAGTTTGTGTGAAAAGAAGCACATGTTGTCTTTTTCTCATGTTCTGATGGGTCACCCTGTTTACTATCATGCACTAATTGTTGTCCGGTTGATAAGAAGGAGTCATTTCTTTAACAGGCCTTTGTTTACATGCAGGTCCAGGGTTAGGACAGGCTGTACCTTTCTTCCAAGCTTTACGGAAAAAAATGACGGTGGGTGGGGAAAAGGAGTCCGGGGTTTTGGAGTTGCACCAGAAGAATTTCCTGTCCTCGGGGAGTGCCCCGTCAGAAGGGGACATAGGAAATGCCTTGCAGAGAACGACAGGGTGTGGGGACTGCAGAGCTCTTTTCTGAGCTCAGGATCAGGTTGTTCATAGTAAAAAGCATACTTCAGCTACACTTGAAAAGCATAAAATATTCAGCATTTTAGGAGAAATGGCAAAAAATGGTACAGAAAAACATGCTGCTTTCAAAGGCCGCTGACCTCAAAGCGTAGACGTGCAGGATTATTAAAGCTGTCGGAGACGCAAAGCTGTAAGGCAAGACGGAGATCACAGGAACTGGATACAGATGGCATCTGATTAGAGCCAGTGGAGCAGATACTCAGGTGATGACAGAGAAGATGAAAGGACACGCCTGCGGTTGTAGAGAAGGAGGAAACCTGCAGCAGAAAACAAAAGGCTCTGCGATGACGTCATTGTGTCTGCCACGAGGAGATTCTGTACCAGGTCATTCGAGGCGCCGTCATAAACACTTCTGGAGTCTGAACACCCCCCAGGGAGGAGCCAGGAGCAACAGTTTCCTCTGGATGGTGGACGAAGCTTCAAAAGTGACGGGTCCAGTTTTGAATCTGAACATTTTAAACCTGGAAAAACTGGGATCTTGTGTAAAATGTGACTAAACACAGAAAACAATTATTTGTAAATCTCGTGAAGCCTGGTTTTAGTCACAATGAAGCATACAGTGTATTTCGGACTATGAGGCGCATTAAGTGAAACAAAACAGTCAGATAAGTCGGACTTTTTTCAACTCATCCACAATAACTCTTAACGTTGTTCAGTTGTACCACATGAAATTGGTTTGAGGTCAGTAAACGCAACCAGAATTGATACACAAGGCTCACCGGATTATAAGTCTCACTGTCGAATAGAGAAAATGAAAAGATTTTAAGTGTGCCTTATAGTCTGAAAAATACGGTAGTGAACATATCAGAAGTTAAAGCTAATAAATTGTACAATGAAAAAAAAAAAGTGACAAAATGGACCAGGATGTGGACAACAAAAGGCTGTAAAAGTGCTACAAACAAGAAACAACTTTAAAGTTAACTGGTAATAGACCAGTGAGAAGACCAGGGCCAAATCTCTCAGAAGCAAACACTGGCAGAGGTTCACCACTCTGTGAAAATCTGCTCCTAAAAAAAAGCTGAAGCCATTTCAGAAATATGTTACTCAACAGAAAATAGGGAAGATTATATATATTCCATCATCCACAGTTCAAAAATATCAATAATCTGGAGAGGTCTCTGTGTGCAAAGGTCAAGGCTGAGGGTCAATGATCCTCAAGACTTTAGGCAGCCCTGCATTAAAAACAGGTCTGATTCTGCTGTGGACACCAACGACGGGCTCAGAAACACTTTTTTAAATCATTCATGGCTCCATAATTCAAAGACGAAGTCATGTGTGAATGCCGTGAAGAAAAGAAAAGCTGCTGTTTTCTCAGAGCCAAACATAATTTCAAACGGGCCGAGGCAAAAAACTGTTCTGTGCTCAGATCTTTTGTTGTTGGAAACGATGGATGCCGTGTTCTCCGTACATATCCGGGAAGGGACTATCCAGCTTGATGTCAGTGCACAGCTCAAAAGCCTGCCTCTCTGATGGTATGGGGGTGCATTTGTGAGTTATATCACGGATCAATGCAGGAATCTAAATATGTGTATACATTATCAGAGGTCATGAGAATATCATTAGTAACTTTCACCAGTGCAGATTCAGAGCTGTGATGAACGCTAAACCCTGACTGAAACTCTTCAAACAGATTAGTCCAGGTGCTGAACTGGTCCCACACTGTCACCCACTGGCATCATAAAACAGAAAACATGGGAAATAAAACTTAGGACTGTTGAACAACTAGCATCCTACATCAGGCATAAATGGGACAAAACTCCAACAACCACATGGCCCAGTCCCTATAAATGTGTTGCACCATCAAGGCCAGAATTAAAACGGTAGTGTCTCGGCGTTAACATTTGATAAGTTTTCCACATTCCATTGAGAATAGTAAAAGTTTATGAGATCTACAAATTATTGCAATTTTTTAAATATTTGACACACAATATCCTACTTTTTTTATAATTCCGGTAGTGTTGTAAGACATTAGGAAAACACCACATGTAAGGGAATATAAATAATGATTTTATATGTACTGGTAGCTATTTAAAATACAACAACAACAGGATATACATCTGGTAACACCCCTCTCTGATCCACCCAGATGTTGCCGTCCTGTGTCTAGCACGCATCACAAGCCAGTATCAGCACCATTTTCAGAAACCACAAAATCACCATATGAAAATTACACACACACACCCAAAATCTACCGGTATATGGAAATATCAGGCTTACAGGCGTGACGTAGAAGCAGCTTCCTGTGTGTTTCAGTGGAAGTGACTCCCTCTACATTTGAACGTGTTGCATAAAATAATATGACCTACGTGCACATCTTCACTTAACTGTTAACTGAAAACTCTACCGGTGCTGATACGTGCTTTGGCAGCACTCAACCGTCGCCGAGTGCATATTTACAAGTTGCTTCATATGGACGGCATCTTTCTGCCAACCACCTATTCCAGAGATTTATTACCATCCTCACAAAGACAGCTATTCTGGGCGTTTGTGGGAAAACGGGTTGTTTTTTTGAAGATTCCGATTATGCCACCGGCTGCCCTTGTCTCCAGGCATCTGATACAGATAAATTGGCCTCATCGACTGAATCCGGGCAAATCAAGAAAGGCAGGCAGTGCCGATCCGGTCATGTTATCTGGACTGATGTAATCTGCACGCTTGTCATCGTGATCTCTGGGGAAACGTGGCAGATGTGCACTCGACAGAAGCAGCACATGTACCACCATGATGGTGTGACCTCACGTTTATATTTCAGGGGTGATAAAAAGGTTCCGAGGTAGAGCAGGTTTTTTTTTTCATTCAGGAGGTGATGGCTCCTCTCAGGGTGTTAATGAGTTTCAGTTTGCACAAACCACAATATGAAATCACACACAAAGTATTCACTCACCTCCTCAGCTGATTCTGACACCACAAAGTTGCAGACTGCAACCAGATGAAAAACTATAAGTGGACACAAAAATCTGCCCTCTCGTTCTTATTCTCATGTCATTCAGCCCCACAGTTATATCTCGAGTTTTCCCACAGAAACTTTAACCAAAGAAGGCGCTTATCAGATAATTTTGGATGGTTTTCATTGTCTGCAGCCCAAAGACGAAAGCAGCTACCATATTTCCGGACTATAGGTCGCACCTTTTTGCCTAATTTGCATGCCCTGCGACTTATAGAGAGGTGAGACTTGTTTATGGAATTTCCCCATATTTTTAGACCAATTTTTGGCTCAGATATGACCGTTTTTCATTTTGGCAAAATATGGTGCAGTACCACTTTTGTCCGCTAGGGTACACCGACCGTTCCCACTTCATGTGTCCGACGGCAGCCTCCTCTGGTCAGACTAATGCCCCTTTTCCACCGCTCGGCTTGGGTCGGATCAGATCAGCTCAGATTGGCTCAATTCGGGTCAGGTCACATCTAGTTCTGTTTCCACAGCTTTTTTGTACCCCTTCTGTGCAGTTTTTTTTTTTTTAACCAACAGAATGTAATCACAAGATGTTCATGTACAAACAGTAACCTGTTGGAGTTATTTTAAATAAAATTCGATTTTTTATAATTTATTTTCTGAGGTTTGGAAGAAGTCAAAACAAAACAATTTAAATGCAGCAGATTTGACCACTACGTGACATTATTAAGGAGCTGTTCAGCTCAGGAACACTCCTGCTAAACAGACAGCTATGAAATATATTTTTATATCTGTTTATTTAGCTACATTTTAAGGAAATATAGCCTCCCAACTCGCGCATGCACGTGACGATCCTACAGATATGACCACTACGTGACATTATTAAGGAGCTGTTCAGCTCAGGAACACTCCTTCTAAACAGACAGCTATGAAATCTATTTTTATATCTGTTTATTTGGCTACATTTTAAGGAAATATAGCCTCCCAACTCGCGCATGCACGTGACGATCCTACAGATATGACCACTACGTGACATTATTAAGGAGCTGTTCAGCTCAGGAACACTCCTGCTAAACAGACAGCTAAGAAATATATTTTTATATCTGTTTATTTGGCTACATTTTAAGGAAATACAGCCGCGCGCACGCGTGCGCGGCGATCCTAGTTTTTAAAATCCTGCCGTTTTGAGCACTACGTGAATTTATTAATGACACGTTCAGCTGAAGACCCATCTTTGCTATAATTTTAAAAACAAATAATTGTTTTTACCGTGTTAATCATTTACAGTACTTCCGTGTTCGCTCCCTCGCTTCAGTGAAAGCAGCTTCAGTCCACACACATTCCTCCTCCCGGCGCGCATCAGCGCGGGTAGTCACTGCTCAGAAACCACACCAGAAATCTGGCGCGGCGCAGCTCGGAATATCCGGTGGAGATGGCGTAAAGTGGGTGTCTGCGACGCACATATTACGCAATAACCGACCCGAGCTGACTGGTGGAAAAGGGGCATTACTCTGTCGCTGCTCGGCCTCCTGCTCTGGAGGTAACTACTGTTAGCTGTGTTTGTTAGCAAAATAAGTCAAGAACCACAGGACAGATTTTTATCAAACTTACAGAAAGTAATCACTGTATGGACATTTACAACTGACTAGCTCTATGAGATGTTTAGAGCTAAAATTCGATCTTTTCGCATCGTTGTTTGTTAGCGGTTAGCTACCATAAACGGCTACTATTTGTCTAAATAACTCATGAACCACACCGCAGATTTTCTTTAAACTTATAGAAAGTAATTATTTGGTGTTCATTTACAAACTGTTAGCTGTTGGAGTTGTTTGAGCTAAAATTCGATTTATTTATAATTTAAATGCTGTAAGCTCCTGTGGCAGACATTTGCAGCAGAGTTAAACACTCGGACAACATTTCCGGGTTGTCTCAGCGGTGACGCGTCACATCAGCAGTGACGTAGGTGCGACCTAACTGAAGGTGAGACTTGTTTATGGATTTTTCCAATTTATTGCCAATAATTGGACAAAGCGACCTATAGAAGGGTGCAACCTATCAGGCGGTAAATACGGTAATAATGCTTTTGCACATATCTGTGCATTTGTGTGTGCATGTGCTCATGTCTCTGTTTGTGACAAAAAACATCTCACGAACCACTTGAACTTGAATAAACCCTCCAGAAAGTAATTGTTGGCGTACCGTAGCTTTACAAATCAGCGGGTTCCGAAGTTGTCAGTCCATACAATGGGCGCTATCAACTGTAATCATCCCCATATGTAGCGGCAAAACTGTCCAATCCACCTCCTAGCATGTTTGAAAAAAACGTTGTCAGTGTTATTATCGCTGTGAGTAGGTAGCATGTTTCCGTGAACCCGGAAGTGTTGCGTTTTTGTTTTTTTTCAGCTTATGTAACCGTTTTCCTAAACCTAACCTTAAACCTGACCCAGAGGACCAACCCTAAACCTAACCCCCTTACCCTTGTGCCTAAACCTAACCCAAGACCCTTTACTCTAAACCTAACCACGTAGCTAAAGACGGAGGCTGCTGTCATCGCTTGTAACAGTGACAACGTACCTTTAAACCTCCTAGGTGGTACAGGAGGGGCAATCTGAGCGCTACGAATGGGGATGATAATAAATGATAAGGGCCATTTAATGGTTGATGACATCCGAAGCGGGTGTACAAATGATGCGCTTTTAGATTTGTCCCTGTTTAAAGTGACTGCTACACATAAGCAACCTTAGCAAACACAAAACGGCTATAACTCCACCATTATCAAAGATGGTCTACTCAGAAATTGTGTGGGAGTCATTTACTCCACAAACTCTGAGCATGACAGCTTGCGTTATATTGTATGAGATCATGCATAATATTGTTTTCAAGGTTTGATCAAAATGGCTTCATCTCTGTCATTTTTTAACGTAGGATGTGCCTGATGTAAAACTCTGACATTTGTGTCCAAGCATGTGGAAAAATTATAACTAGAGAGGAAAAAGCAGTGTGGGTGCTTATTGCAGAAGAACTTGCTGAGAAACAGCGGAAATTAGCTAAAAAAAAAAAGGGTTTGTAGGCTCAATCATCCATGTAGATAACAACAAAAAGGATTAAATCATGTCAACTGGACCAGTTTCTTTAAGTGAGAAACGTTTCGTCCCCCACCCAAAGGACTTCCTCAGTCTATGGCCTGCCAACCAGTTCTGTCCCATAGGTAGCCTTCACTGCTGTTTCAAGCCAACCTCCTGTTGGAATCTCAAAAGCAGGCTTTTAACACATCCAAAACAATCAGTAATCACAACAATCATATGTTTCAGGCCAGATGACCAACTCGCTACTCATCCTTTTTGTTGGATGATTGAGCTTACAACCGTTTTTCTGAACCACTCTGGCCTTGGTTGTCCTCAGGATGAGTAGCAAGTTGGCCACCTGGCCTAAAACAGTTGATTGCTGTTCATAATGACTGATTGTTTTGGAAGTGTTAAAAGCCTACTTTTGAGATTCCAACAGGAGGTTGGTTTGAAGCACAGCAGTGAAGGCTACTTATGGGACAGCTCTGGTTGGCAGGCCGGACTGAGGAAGTCCTCTGGATGGGAGACAAAACATTTCTCACTTAAAGAAACTGGTTCAGATGACATGGCTGATACTAGCATAATTGAGCTGAAACAAGCCAACATTATCAGAAAGAAGTTATTTAGGCTGAAAGTAGCAACTATTAGGACAAACACTTGAATTTATCTGAAAACAGCTGAAATCAATGCTAAAAAGTTACTGGTAGTTGAAAAGGTAGAACAAGCTTAAATTAGCAGAAGCAAGCAGGAAGAACACGTTTGCCCAATTAGACTGAAAGAAGCATAAATCCATCCATCCATCATCCATTCATCCATCTATGCATCCGTCATCCATCCATCCATCCATCCATCCATTATATTTACCCGTGTCTTCCTAATGAGCACAAATAGTGGAAATTATCTGAAAAAAGCTGAAATTAGAAAAAGAAGCTGCAAAGTACCCTATAGCTAAAAAAGCAGAAATAAGTTTACATTACAAGAAGGAAGTTGAGATAGCACATTTTTGCTGAATTGGGCAGATTAAAGTTGAAATGAGTGCAAAATATGTGGAATTAGCTGAAAAAGCTAAAATTAGCATAAAAACTGCTAAATAGTAGCTGAAATAGAAAAAGTTGAAAGGAGCATAATAAGATGAAATTAGCAGAAAGAAGTTAGAAGAAGCCAAAGTGTTGTAGTTAGCAAAATAATCTGAAAGGAGCAAAAGAAAAAAAAGAAAAAGAAAAAACAGACAAAATAACCCCCAGCTGAAATTAGCTGAAATTAGCTGGAAAAAAGTTTAAATTTGCACAAAGAAGCTGAAAGAAGCTGAACCAGGACAAAATGTGAGAGGAGCAGTACATTTGTAAACAGATCTAAAGATTTGAAGGATGTAAAATGAGCTCAATTCATTTTCTGAAGAAAAAATGGCAGAAAAGGCTAAATTTTTCAAAAAGCTAAAGTTATACCAATACCAAACATCATAACAGGATTGTCCTGAAAGAGAAGAACATGTTGATATAGGATTTGTTGAAATAGCTTGAAAACTGCAGAAAGAGAATTGCGCCGAAAAACGTACAGTACAGAAAAAAAAGATTACAATAGTGTGAATGCTTCATAAACATTCACACACACAAAAAAAAAAACACGCAGCTCCTGCTTCTAACTGACAGATATCCTGTACATTCTGCTAAGCACACAAATGTACTACTCATACTCATGCATACAATACTCATGTTTCTTGGCACAAACACAAGAAAGTTTTGTTTCATGACAGTTTCACACTTTGTTTTGAGACGGAGTCATTTGGTGCCTGGAAAGGGTGAGGTTGTCCTCACTCAGGTGCTTTGTGTCCTCAGGCTTTATATGTTCACTTGTCAGCAGGTTACATTCTCATGCAGCACAAATGTGACTTTCGTACCAGAAATCTGGGAATTAAAATAAAATAAAAACCTGAAAATCAATTTTCTTTGTTGGTAACTTTGATACACCACCAAATGTGACATTTCTTTGTAATTTTTAATAAAATAACTCAGGATCTGTAAGTTTTTTGTCTTTCTAGTTTCAGTACAGTATTCTTGTTTTATTCCTTTCTGTGTTTTTCCTCATGTTGGTTGTCCCCTTGTGTTTCATCGCCTCCTGTAGTTTTCCACAGGTGGTTTCTGCTCACACACCTGTTCCCCCTCAGTTTTCCTCCACTGTTGTCCCTGATGTCTGTTGGGTTGTCCTCCCGGAGTTTCATGTTGGTTTCCTGTTGTTATTGCTGCCATGTCAGAATTTTATTTTTCCTTGTTTTGTTTCCATACTAAATCTTTACGTTATTTTTACTATAGGTTCATATGTTTGTATGCATTCCTGGGTCCAACCTCACCAGAACCATGCCAGGAACACATCAGGCTACACTTTTTATTAACATTTAATTTTTTTTAATTTTAGTGTCATCTTTGGCAAGAAATGTGCATTTTGTCAAATTGAATGTTTATTTGTTTATTTTATCCGTTCAGTTATTACGGTAAGTGTATATTTTATGCCCGTAGGCTCTTGAATGAGTAATAGGCTGTTCACTCGTCTCAGCCAAGATCCACTACAACCTCAACAAAACTTTCTTTTCCAGAGGTGATGTGTGCTGAACACAGTGCAACTTCCAGCAGAAAATAAAAACAAACCAGAAAGCCTTTGTTACATTTACGTTGATGAGCCTCCAGGTTGTGTAGTGAAACTGGTTCACGTGTTGTCAGAGCATTTTCAGAAGCATCACATGTTCCTGTATTAAAATAGACATTTACTGTAAAACAAGTGATTTAAAGAAAAAGGCCTAAAAACATCCTGTGCAGGCCTCTTGGGGATCAACCCCACCCCCGAGTCAAATATTCAAAAGCATTGTTCTCTCAGAAATCTGCTTCAGCATACATGCTCTGTTTCCTTGTCTTTTTTTTTAGATTTTAGCTATTCTTATGTTTTGCTTTTAGCTTGTTATTTCTTAGCTAGCATTTTATTTCTTTAAACTTTTAGCCAGCCTTTTACTATATTCAGCTTTTAGCTTTTCCTACTGTTAGTTTATAGCTAGATTTTGCAACTTTTATCTTTTGGTTAGAATTTAGCTGTTATTAGCTTTTAGTTAGTTTTTTGCTACTTTTATTTTTTGGTTAACATTTAAATACTTTGGACTTTTAGTTAGCAGTTTGCTCATTTTAATTTTTAATTAGCTTGTTGTTACATTTAGCTTTCAGCTAAGCTTTTCCTACTTTTTGTTTATAGCTAGACCCTTTGCTACTTTTACCTTTTGGTTAGAATTTAGCTACTTTGGAATTTTAGTTAGCCCTTTGTTCATTTAAATGTTTTATTAGTGTATTGTTAAATTTAGCTTTCAGCGCTACACTTTGCTACTTTTATCTTTTGGTTAGCATTTAGCTACTTTGGACATTTAGTTAGCCTTTTGCTCATTTTAATTTTTACTTAGCTTGTTACATTTAGCTTTCAGCCATACTTTTCCTACTTTTGTTTATAGCTAGATTGCTACTTTTGTCTTTTGGTTAGTATTTAGCTACTTTGGACATTTAGTTAGCCTTTTGCTCATTTTCAGTTTTAATTACCGGTAGTGTATTATTACATTTAGCTTTCAGCTAGGCTTTTCCTACTTTTTGTTTATAGCTAGACACTTTGCTACTTTTATCTTTTGGTTAGCATTTAGCTAATTTGGACATTTAGTTAGCCTTTTGCTCATTTTAATTTTTACAAAGTAATTAGCTTGTTGATACATTTAGCTTTCAGCTAAGCTTTTCATACTTCTTGTTTATAGATAGACCATTTGCTAATGTTATCTTTTGGTTAGCATTTAGCTACTTTGGAATTTTAGTTAGCCTTTTGCTCATTTTAAAATTTAATTAGTGTATTGTTACATTTAGCTTTCAGATTGGCTTTTTCTACTTTTAGTGTATTGCTAGACCCTTTGCTGCTTTTATCTTTGAGTTAGCATTTAGCTACTTTGGACTTTTAGTTATTTTGTTCATTTTAAATTTTAATTAGCCTATTATTACGGTTAGCTTTTCGTTAGGCTTTTCTTACATTTTGTAGTTAGACCCTTTTCTACTTTGGTCTTTTGGTTAGCATTTAGCTACTTTGGACTTTTAGTTAGCCTTTTGCTCATTTTAATTTTATTGTTACATTTAGCTTTCAGCTAGGCTTTTCCTACTTTTTTGTTTAGCTAGACCCTTTGCTACTTTTAACTTTTGGTTAGCATTTTTCTAACTATTAGCTAGTTTACTTTTTTTATTTATTTAGCTTTAACAACTCCTTTTTTCCTCCATTACAGCAAAACCATTATACTCTCAGTGGTCACCCTGCATTTTTGCAGAAAATTAAATTTATAATTATAAGCCACATTGGCACAAACCGCATCAGTCAACTGTGAAGTTGTTAAAATTGGCAAAACCAATGTCTAAAAATTCAAAGCAGGAAATAAAGAGATACCGTAGAGATGTCATTCATAAAGTAACCTGATATAATTGGTTTAAAGTTGCTCCAAGGACAATAACCCTATAAAAAAATTATTTAGTCAATAAAAAGTTAAAACACACTCAATAAAAATGACATTTCAGTTTATGTTTTTATGGTGAAGCGTAAAAGTCAATTTGCATCTCTGTTCTGTTTTTAGCATTTCCCAGAAGTCAGCTGTAGCAGCCATGAATAGAGATGATGTGGTGATATGAAAGCGGAACGACAACTCGTTATGGAAGCAAGAGCCAGTAAACTACCGTGGAACTAGAGGAGGCAGATAGACGGTGTTGGAGCTGAGGTGAGCCGGACGTTCAAACTTATCGATTTGCTCCGGAGAGAAGTCCTGACGGTAAAACAGGGAGCTGAGGTGCAGATGGACTGACCGGAGATGAGTTGTTGGGTTGAGGTGCGGGGATGAACTGGAGACAGATTACATCATGAGAGAGGAGAATGGCTGCTACAAGAAAACAGATTGTAAAAAGTATTGCCTGAAAATAACAAAAAAGTGCACTGACATGTCAGTTTGTGCAGTTTAAGAAAAGTCTCCATGTGCTTCCAGAAAGGACAACACACTATAAGTATTTTATTGTCTAAAAGACAATGTTAAATTAGGTTTTCCTCTGTGTACTCATGTGTCTGTCTGTTAGCAAAATATCTCACAAAATATCTCACAAATGAATCGTAATGACCTCAATCCAGGGAATTAGATTATGGAATGGCTTGGAGAATGTAGTTAAAAATGCCAAGTCACTGTTTACATTTAAGAAAATGATCAAAAGGAATTTGTTGAAAAAATATATATGAATTAGCATAATGTGTATTGTATCAATTATTAGTTATGTATTAGTATTAGAAAATTAGAAAGAGTTAGTCATTTTGTACTGCTGGTGAAAGATTATTATTGTTTAATCTGATTGTTTGAAAAAAGGGGCAGATATAATAAGATTTATTCTTCTTTCTGCTACCTTTCATTTTTTTACATTGTGTACGTATCATTAATGGGATTGTCTTGTATTGTATTTCTTTTGTAAAAAAATGAACAAATTTAATAAACATAAACATAAACATAATGACACTCTCAGAACCTAATCTATGGACGTACGTAACCTTTTGGAATTGTTCCAATTCAAGATGGCTGACACAGCCAACTAAACTTCCAAAACCCCCAAAAATGACCATAACCTGGCAAAAACAAATTTCTTCTCATCATAAAATAATTTCAGTTTTAAAGTTTGACATGAAAGGTAGCAGTCGATAGTCCTTAAGGAGTCATTTTAGTATTACAGTAACGTAATTATTTATTCCCTTTTTACTACTGATGTGAAGCTTTTTTCTTTTAACTTTAAATTTTCTGTTAAGTCGAAGTCCTAATGCTCGGTAGATGAGCTGTATAGTCTATAACAAACATTGTGTCGTTGATACTCCTGAACCACGTTCTCAAGCTAATCCCTCCACTGAGACAGACAATTCACAACTAGACACTGCATCTCCTTCAAACTGAAATTAGCTAAAACATGCTGAAATGTAGCTGAAATGATGAAGAAGAACGCAGAAAGAACACATATTTGCTGAATTAGGTTTATATAAGCTGAAATAAAAATAAAAATGAGGAATTTAGCTAACACAATGTAAAATTAGCAAAAATAGCTGCAAAGGCAGAAAGAAGCTCAAACTACCAGAATGAAGTGGAAAGAGCTAAAATTAGTTCAAAAAGGGTAGAATTAGCCGAAAAAGCTAAAATTAGCATAAAACAACTAAATAGTAGTTGAAATAGCAGAAACTAGCATAAAAAGCTGAAATGAGCACAACAAGCTGAAATTAGCATAAGGAAGTTAATTAGCCTGAAAGTAGCAAAAATTACTACAATAAACTTCAATTTATCTGAAAACAGCTGAAATTAGCTTAAAATGCTATAAAGGTAGCTGAAAAGATAGAACAAGCTTAAATTAGCATAAAAAGGCAGAACGAACACGTTTGACCAGTTAGGCAGCAAGAAGCAGAAATGAGCACAAAAATGGAAATTATCTGAAAATAAGCTGAAATTAGCAAAAAACTGCTGAAAAGTAGCTACAAAGGCAGAAAGAAGCTGAAATTATAAGAAGGAAATGAAGAGAGCCCATATTTTTGCTTTGACGGGCTGAAAAGTGTTTAAAGAAGTGCACAAAATGGGGAATTACCGATAACTGAAAAAGCTTAAATTAGCATAAAAACAGCTAAATAGTAGCTGAAATAGTAGAAAAAGCTTAAATTTGTAGGAAAAAAACCCTGAAAGGAGCCTAACAAGCTGAAATTAGCAGCAAGAGGTTAGAAGAAGCACAGAAATGTTGCAGTTAGCAGAAAGACTCCGAAAAGAGCACAAAACAGCTGAAAAAAGTTTACATTTGCACAAGGAAGCTGAAAACAGCTGAACCAGACCAAAATGTGAAAGGAGCAGGTTATAAATAGATCTAAAGCTTTGAAGGATGTAAAATGAGCTCAGCTCATTTTCTAGGTGCAAAAAAAGTGGCAGAAAAGCTAAATACTATTTCAAAAAAGCTAAAGTTGCACCAATGCCAAAAGTCACAGCAGGATTGAAGGAGCTGAACGTTTTGATATAGGATTTGTTGAAATAGCTTGAAAACTGTACAGAATAAAAATGGACCACAACAGTGTGAATGCTTCATAAACAGTCACACAATTACTCTTTTTACTCGTTACGAGTCAAGAAGGACAAGTCGTGCAACCTTTTCTTCCTGCAGAACTGGGCGTGTTTCCTCAAGACGTTGTGGCGCTCTCATCTGTGTTGACACTTCCCACAATTCAAGAGAACTTGCAACAAAAAAAAAAAAAAACGTGACACAGCAGCATCCAGCAGAGTGAAATCAAAAGACAGCGAGACGGAGCCTTGCCAGGAAACAGTGACCTATCAGCAGTCACAGAGACGTGGTGTTGCCTAACGAACGGGGACGTTTCAGTGCAGATGTGCAAAGCTAATGCTCTAAAGCACAGACTGTGTGACTCCGAAACAAGAAAAACTGCAGGTGCAGACAGGAAGTGGCAGCCGCTCTAACAGGAATTGGATGTGCTGATGAAGTGCCAGGAACTTCTGAGCACACCTCAGCTCAGCAGGGTTTGAATCTCTGCTGGGAAAACTTTATTTCCTCTTATAGTCATTCACTTAAAGATGTTTTTTTAGCGGAAACTCATCTAAATTCACACCAACCAGCTGGCGTGTAATGCTGAAAAATACACATTTACACATTCTGTTAATTCTTGCGTTCAGCTGTGCAAACATCAGGACTTTGTTGTTGCTAACGCCATGCACAAAACCCTGCAGAGCATGCTAGCCCGAGCAGTTTCTAAATATTTAGTTGAATAACATTTTTCTGGTTTTCTCTGCTCTTTCCAGTCGCGAGCTATGCCCTCCTGCCCTCGTCTCCAACGGCTTGTCGGGAATCATCAGCCAGGGTGACTTTCTGAGTTCGTGTGGGGAAACCTAAGCATGTTTCACTAAACAGACGTTTAAAACTATATGGAAGCAGTTATGTCTCATATAGCCTAATCTGCATCCACATGATTTTATCTTTGATCTTAGTCAATATTATTATTGATTTTATTTTATTTTATCACTTGTTTTATTTTGATCTTTGCTTTGTTGCACTTTGTAGCACTTTGAGATTTTTATTAATGAAAAGTGCATTATAAATGGAATTCATTATTATTATTATTATTATTATTATTTCAAATTAAAATGGATTAATGGAAATGCTTTTTAGTTTCAAAATAAAGCTGCATGTTTTGACTCATAAATAAAATTTAAAATGAATAATCCAAACTGCATTTTCATTTTCCTCTAGTATGTAAATTAATTAAAATGATAACTAAAACAACGTTTAAATTTTAATTTTCAAAATATGTCCTAGTAAAAAGTGACCAAAATTAATTTTGAAATGTAAAATTTGAAAATTAAAATGAATTGGCAGAAATGCTTTTTCATTTCAAAGTCAAGCTGCATGTTTTGACTCATAAATAAAATTAAAAATAAATCATTTTTATTTTATTTATGAGTCAAAACATGCAGCTTGACTTTGAAATGAAAAAGCATTTCTGCTAATTCATTTTAATTTTCAAATTTGACATTTCAAATTTATTTTGGTCACTTTTTACTAGGACATATTTTGAAAATTAAATGTTAAACGCTATTTTATATATAATTTTAATTAATTTACAAATTGAGCAGTCTCGAAGAAGAAAATGAAAATGCAGTTTGGATTATTTATCATTAAAATTTTATTTATGAGCCAAAACATGCAGCTTTAATTTGAAACTAAAAAGCATTTCCATTCATCCATTTTAATTTGAAATATGAGACATAACTGCTTCCATATAAACCAACAAGTGAGCGTGCTTTGTTTTATTCAAAAAACAGTATTTTAAAATAGTAAAATCACATCCTGTAGGGAAAAAAATACCTTCTAAATGAGCCTGAAGACACGTGTTGTTTCACACGTTAACGCTTGCATTTCTTTAAGAAACGCTTATCGCCTGCTGCCTTTTTAAACCACGCTGATCTTATTCTGGGAAGACACGGATAATGTTTTGATGTGTCACATTGCAAGATCTCATGTGATCTGTTAGGGTTTAGAGCAGGGCTATTCAACTAAACTGTTCGAGGGTCACAGTCACTGAAAGCCAAGCGCTCAGGGGTGGACGTCCAGCAGTTGTTCTCATCATGCGAGCTTGTTTTACGATTTAAAATCTTGTTTTAGTTAAAAATAAACACACTGGTGGTCCGAACTGAGCACACCCGTGGGCCTGATTTGGCCGCTGAGCTGTGAGTTGAATAGCTCTGTTATGAGTAACTGAGGATGACTTGCAGTTACTAACACGCCAAATTTGAACTCAAAATCTGTAAAAATGACCAAGTTATAGCCAATTTGGTGTTTTTTAAAGTCACTTGGTTGGGGTGGCCATCTTGAATTGCCGCCAAAAGTAAAACATTTGAAGCTGTGCATCCAGTGAGTGATTTCCCAGAGTTTCAATCAATCCGGTGGTCCATGATATATTTTGCTAACAGATATGGTTCATGCCTACATTTAACATTCAAGTTTTATAAACAGATCTTGTGTAATCAATGTAAACTCAGAGTATGTTGTGGGATTGGCCCTAAGCTACTAAAATACCACATCTGAGCGCAGTAGATGAAAAACTAGTAGAGTTAAAGCCATTTTTGTGTTCATCGAGTTTGTTTAGCTTTGGCGGCCATCTTGAATGGGTCTGACTCCAGAAGTTAATCAGATGTAGAAGTGTATCCAGTGGATAATTTTTGAGAGTTTAATCAAAATCTGTCTGCTGGGTCATTAGATATTTTGCTAACAGACATACATGGTTCATGCCTACATTTATTGTTCAAGTTTTATAAACAGATCTTGTGCAATCAATATAAACTCAGAGTATGTTGCGAGACTGACCCTAAGCTAATAAAATACAAAATAGTAGCACAGTAGCTATAAAATTAGCGGCGCTAAACCCATTTTTACGTTTGTCAAGTTTGCTTAGCTTTGGCGGCCATCTTGAATGGGGCTGACTCCAGAAGTTAATCAGGCGTAGACGTGTATCCAGTGGATAATTTGTAAGAGTTTAATTCAAATTGGTCTGCTGGGTCATTAGATATTTTACTAACAGTAAAACACACACATAGACAAAAACAAAGTCCCTCTAGATTTAGGTAATGTTTCGATTAGAAAATGCACAAAGGCCTAAACTTAGAGGTCAAATATGTGACCCACAGATGTTTGGTTGGAGCCCAGCAGTGACTTCATCAGCTGGATCAAATATTTCACGTCTGACATTTGCTTGAATGTGTCATGTCCTCTAATTGACCGGGTTTCCTTCCAGCTTGGACACTCAACGGCCGTTTTTGCTCTCGTTGCTCGTCCGTCCCGCTCAATCAGAAGTGTACATTCTATTAAAAACTAGTCGGCACGCTGTAACGTGATCTGTGGAGGGTTCCACGCGCCGAGCTACCAGGGGGTTCACATTTCCAGCTCAAACACGGCTCCTTTTTCTCTCCGTTGACCACGATTGCACACCCCTGGGAGGCGTTTGATGCTTAATAGACGCCTCACGGTGATGACACAACAGATTTTCTGGAAACAAATGAGCTGTTAAGAGGCTTATCGTAGCAACTTCCCTCCCCTCCCCTTGTAGTCTGTTTTAGAATAAACCTGACTCACCTCTGGGCACAGCTGGTTCTTACCAAACCTCACCAGGAGGTCTCGTCTTCGGCTTTTCCCAGCTCTGAGAGAGATTTTGGAGATAATAATTCAACCAAACGTACAATTTGGTAAGCCTTCTCTGATTATTATTATTTTTTTTTATTTTTTAAAGAGTTTAACCTTTAAAGGCCTTAACCTTACGGGATGATCAGAGGAGGAAAAGCCCAGTCATGACAACGTTTAGCCTGGAGACTAGAAAGTAACCAGCATTAAGTAATGGTTGTCACCACTGAGTCAGCAGGATGCGAGTATGCATGAATGGTATGAGCACATGCTCAGTCACATTTGTCTTACAAAAGAAGAGTCATTTAAAAAAACTGCTTCTCTTTGAGCTTACATTGATGTATCCAACGACATATTAAAAACAACAAAAAATAGTAATGGATTTACAAATAAAAAGCATTTTTTTTGGAGGTCAAATGAATGAGTAGAAACAACTTCAATTTGGTGTGGTAGTCTTCCTTTGAAAACATTGCCAATAACCATATGGATTATAGTCTGTTAGCAAAATATCTCGCAAACCACTGCACAGATGTTAATAAAACTTTCAAAAGTGAATCGTTTGATGTACAGTACATCTAAAACCGATTCACTTTTGGAGTCTAATCCAAGATGGCCACCAGAGTTTGTTGACCGCACACAAAACGCGTCACTTTTTTTACAGGCGTTGAGATAAAATTTGGTGCGGTTGAAGTTGGGAATCGCTTCCTGCACATGTTTTGGCATCCTTCTTTTTAAATTATAGCCACATAAGAGTTTGAACAACAGGATGGATTTTGATGAACTGTTTAGAAAGTTACCACTTGAAACACACGATTAACTTTTTTCAGAGACAATCCAGTGCAAGGGGGATTTTTGAATGTGGCATTTTAGCTGAAAAACGATGATTTCCCATCAGTTTAGTATTTTCTTTTCCCCGACAGTTTGTCTAATTTGTTACATTGTTTCACATTTTATCAATAAAATAACCTGGTTTTAACAACTGCTGGTAAATCCAAACAATGATGGAAAATCAGTTATATATATATATATA
>JBBPBX010060530.1:0-10370 GCA_038048925.1 Garcialebias charrua
TGTCAAACTTGTGTCTTTTTCACATTATGAGTTCATTCAACAGAGCGACCTGATGCATGCGCAATAATCCAGGTAGAAAAATCTAACAAAGTAAAGTCAGGTCCATCCAGAGGACCTGACGTTACTTTGTTAAATTCAACTGAGCCGTTTGTTTTTGCTTCATCTTCTGAGAACAGTCTTTCCCAAGTTTCTTTTGATTTTTTTTTAAAATAACCTGGCTAATTTTCTTGTTGTTCTTGTCCAAACACTTTTCTTGCATCAAGTTGAAAATCAGGCCAATGAAGACCCCTGGCAACCCTCAGGAGGGAGTGGAGGGAAAGTGATTTGCTAAGAAGATGAGAGTGCAATAACAGAGCAGCTCAGTGTCGTACTAAAGTGTGCAACTCCAGATTTAGACAAATCCTTGAAATAGAATCACAAAGTCTGAATTAGAAAAAGGCAACTGGACTTTTATTTCAACCCCCAAGATCTGCTTCACTCTAAGCAACCTCAAATCCCATGTTTGTGTTCTTCGTTCAGCGTTTGATTGAAACCGCCTGCAGCCCGTCTGAGTGGCGTCTGCAGGTTCTGGGTGCTCCCGTTTCCTCCCTCAGTCCAAAGATGTGCATGTTAAGTTTGTTGATGAGAGTTTGCTTTGATTCTGGGTTGTCTCAGTCTCTCTCCTGGATTGTCTCCTGTAGATGGACATCAGCTCCCTGTGGCCCTGAATAAGCAGATAACAGGAAATGGATGGATGTTTCTGTTCAGCATGCATTGATGTGTTGGACTGAACAATAAAACAAAAGAACAAAATGATTTTGTTTTTCTGCCAGCATGGTGTGTTGTTGCCTCAAGTTGGAGCATAAAGCAATTCATCACAGAGCGGTGTTGTGAAGAAAACATGTAGGGCTCAGAAAGGTCATGTTCGATCCAGGAGGTTGGTGCTAATTCTGCTCCGTGTCTTAAATGGCAGCAGGTTTCAAAATGAAATGAACTCTGCTGATATTTAGCTCCAGCGCAGCGTCATTACTGGGTCGAGGTCAGACATGCAGAGGCACACATGCAGTGCAGAATCCAGTGGAAGAAACCCCTAAATATTTGCAGTATGCAAACAATTTTAATTTGAGTTATAAAGAAGAGGGAGCTGAGCTAAAAGGAGAAGCTCTCTGTTTACTGGTCAGTCTACGTTCCTACTCTCACCTATGGCCACAAGCTCTGGGTAGTGACTGAAGGAATGAGATCATGGATACAGGTGGTTGAAATGAGTTTCTTCCAGAGGGTAGCAGGACTCTCCCTTAGACGTGAAGTTCCGTTATCTCAAGAGACTCGGAGTAGAACCACTGCCCCTCCACATTGAGAGGAGTCAGTTGAGGTGGTTCAGGCATGTCCGACCGAGAGGAGATGCTAGGGAAGACCCAGGACACGCTGGAGAGACTCTGTGTCTCAGTTGGCCTGGGAACAACTTGGAGTCTGCCCAGAAGAGCTGGAAGATGTGGAAAGAGCTGTCTGGACCTCCCTGCTCAAGCTGCTGCCCTGAAACCTGAGTCCAGGACAAGTTGAAAATGATTGATGGCGGGATGGAGGGAGGGAGAGAGGGAGGGAGGGAGGATGATGGATGGATTGATAAATGATGGATGATAAATGATGGATGGATGGATGGATGGATGGATGATGATGGATGGATAGATAGATGGATGGATGGTGGAAGGATGGTGAATGATGTTATTGACACTAGGTCATTTATGAATCCTCATGTGCAGTTCGACATTTGAGCAGGATTTGAACTTGTAGGCTTCAGATGTCTTGGGGCTTCTCATGGGCTTCAGGTGTTGTGGAGCTTCTCATGGGCTTCAGGTGTTGTGGAGCTTCTCATGGGCTTCAGGTATTGTGGAGCTTCTCATGGGCTTCAGGTGTTGTGGAGCTTCTCATGGGCTTCAGGTGTTGTGGAGCTTCTCATGGGCTTCAGGTGTTGTGGGCTTCTCATGGGCTTCAGGTGTTGTGGGGCTTCTCATGGGCTTCAGGTGTTGTGGGGCTTCTCATGGGCTTCAGGTGTTGTGGGGCTTCTCATGGGCTTCAGGTGTTGTGGGGCTTCTCATGGGCTTCAGGTGTTGTGGGGCTTCTCATGGGCTTCAGGTGTTGTGGGGCTTCTCATGGGCTTCAGGTGTTGTGGGGCTTCTCATGGGCTTCAGGTGTTGTGGGGCTTCTCATGGGCTTCAGGTGTTGTGGGGCTTCTCATGGGCTTCAGGTGTTGTGGGGCTTCTCATGGGCTTCAGGTGTTGTGGGGCTTCTCATGGGCTTCAGGTGTTGTGGGGCTTCTCATGGGCTTCAGGTGTTGTGGGGCTTCTCATGGGCTTCAGGTGTTGTGGGGCTTCTCATGGGCTTCAGGTGTTGTGGGGCTTCTCATGGGCTTCAGGTGTTGTGGGGCTTCTCATGGGCTTCAGGTGTTGTGGGGCTTCTCATGGGCTTCAGGTGTCGTGGGGCTTCTCATGGGCTTCAGGTGTCGTGGGGCTTCTCATGGGCTTCAGGTGTCGTGGGGCTTCTCATGGGCTTCAGGTGTTGTGGGGCTTCTCGTGGCCTTCAGCTGTTATGGGGATTCTCATAGTCTTCAGGTGTTGTGGAACATCTCATGGGCTTCAGGTAGTACGAGTCTTCTTGTGGACTTTAGGTATCGTGAGGATTCTCACAGGCTTCAGGTGTCATGGGGCTTCTTGTAGACTTCTGGTGTTGTTGGGCTTATAAACTTCAAGTGTCACAGGTCTTCTCGTGGGCTTAAGGTGTCATGGGGCTTCCCATCAAATGAAGGTGTCTTGGGACTTCTGGTGTTGTGGGGCTTCTTGTGGGCTTCATTTGTCATGGAGCTTCTCATAGACGTCAGGTGTTGTGGGGCTTCTCGTGGCCTGCAGTTTTTATGGGGCTTCTCGTGGGCTTAAGTTGTTGTGGGGCTTCTCATAGAATGAAGGTTTATTGGGGCTTCTGGTGTTGTGGGACTTCTCATGGATTTAATTTGTCATGGGGTTTCTCATAGACTTTAGGTGTTGTGGGGCTTCTCCTGGCCTGCTTTTGTCATGGGGCTTCTCATGGCTTTCAGGGGTGTGGGGCTTCTCGTGGCCTTCAGGTGTCAGAAGGCTTCTCATATGCTGCAGGCGTCATGGGGCTTCTCATAGTCTTCAGGTGTCGTGAGACTTCTCATGGTCTTTAGGTGTTGTGTGGCTTCTCATAGTCTTCAGGTGTCATGGGGATCCTTGTAGACTTCAGGTGTCATGGAGCTTCTCATGGGCTTCTAGTGTTGTGGGACTTCTCATGGTCTTCAAGTGTCGTGGGGCGTCTTGTAGACTTCAGGTGTTGTGGGGTTTCTTGTAGGCTTCAGGTGTTGTGGGGTTTATTGTAGGCTTCAGGTGTTGTGGGGTTTATTGTAGGCTTCAGGTGTTGTGGGGTTTCTTGTAGGCTTCAGGTGTTGTGGGGTTTCTTGTAGGCTGTAGGTGTTGTGGGGTTTATTGTAGGCTTCAGGTGTTGTGGGGTTTCTTGTAGGCTTCAGGTGTTGGGAGGGCTTCTCTTGGCCTTCAGTTGTTGTGGGGCTTCTTATGGCCTTCAGTTGTTGTGGGGCTTCCTATGGCCTTCAGGTGTTATGGGGCTTCTCATAGTCTTCATATGTTGTGGAGCTTCTCATGGTCTTCAGGTGTCGTGAGACTTCTCATGGTCTTCAGGTGTTGTGGGGCTTCTCATGGTCTTCAGGTGTCATGGTGCTTCCTGTGGCCTTAAGGGGTTGTGGGGCTTTTCAGGGTCTTCAAGTGTTGTGTGGCTTCTCATGGTCTTCAGGTGTCGTGAGACTTCTCATGGTCTTCAGGTGTTGTGTGGCTTCTCATGGTCTTCAGGTGTTGTGTGGCTTCTCATGGTCTTCAGGTGTTGTGGGGCTTCTCATGGTCTTCAGGTGTCATGGTGCTTCCTGTGGCCTTAAGGGGTTGTGGGGCTTTTCAGGGTCTTCAGGTGTTGTGTGGCTTCTCATGGTCTTCGGGTGTTGTGGGGCTTCTCATGGTCTTCAGGTGTTGTGTGGCTTCTCATGGTCTTCAGGTGTTGTGGGGCTTCTCATGGTCTTCAGGTGTCATGGTGCTTCCTGTGGCCTTAAGGGGTTGTGGGGCTTCTCATGGTCTTCAGGTGTTGTGTGGCTTCTCATGGTCTTCAGGTGTTGTGGGGCTTCTCATGGTCTTCAGGTGTCATGGTGCTTCCTGTGGCCTTAAGGGGTTGTGGGGCTTTTCAGGGTCTTCAAGTGTTGTGAGACTTCTCATGGTCTTCAGGTGTTGTGTGGCTTCTCATGGTCTTCAGGTGTCGTGAGACTTCTCATGGTCTTTAGGTGTTGTGGGGCTTCTCATGGTCTTCAAGTGTTGTGGGGCTTCTCGTGGCCTTCAGGTGTCATGGGGTTTCTCGTGGCCTTCAGGTGTCATGGTGCTTCCTGTGGCCTTTGGGGGTTGTGGGGCTTTTCATGGTCTTCAAGTGTTGTGGGGCTTCTTGTGGTCTTCAGATGTCATGGGGTTTCTCGTGGCCTTCAGGTGTCATGGGGTTTCACATGGACTAAAACAACAGTATTTCTTCTCCCAGCATCCATTAGTAATTTACGCAGCCTGTCGGAGCCGTCCACTTTTTATGGGTCATTCTGAGAGGCTGATTTATGAAGCTTTGAGCAAAGCTTCTTATCTGCCAGGTTTTATACCTCCATTAGGCCCTCTTTGGGTGTTATTGATGGGTCTGCAGAGATTCATCATTTATGTCACTGCTTCTGACACAAGTACTCTGGATCAAACTCACTGCTGCTGTCCTGGTTCTGTTCGACCCGCTTCTGTCCTCTGCATCAGTTTAAGATTCAAGCTGCTGACAGTGATGAGTGCATCTGATGTAGTGCCAACAGCTGGGGGACAAACTTCAAACCCTGACTGTGTCAACGCAACATTTAGCTCATGGTGTCCACCTGACCGGCCTTCTCTGTGATTAAATATAAGGACTGCTTAATTTACGTCCAGTTGTATGAAAATATTCAGGACTTTAACAGATTATAAATCATTCATACTTTTGAGACCAATTTTTCTTCAGTGTGGTTTTCAACGCATAACTCGTTCTGCAGTTTTTTGTTTCATTGCAACGATTCATCAATCAAAATGTCCGGCTCATTCAGGATGTTTCTGTGTGACTTTCGGTATCCGTGCAATTTTTGCTTTTTCAAATATTCAGCCTTTTCAGCTTATTCAGCAGTGAACCAGTTCAGTGGACTTGTGCTTAGTTTGTCTTTGTTTGTGGGCTTTTTGGATTGTTTAATGTTTTATTTGATTATTTTTCTGTTCTGTCTGACAGTGTTCCTGTTTGTTGTTTAGTACATTTTTACTTTTGTTTTATTTATTTATGTCCGCAGCCTCTGTTTCCTCAGCTCCCCTGATCACGTCAGTCCGCAGGAGCTACGCACCTGTTCTCTGTCACTGATGACTCAATCCAGAATATAGAAGCTTCTGGTTGTACATAATGTTTATTACATCCTTGTATGCAATCTTCTGTTCTGATTTTTTAAACTTCTGCTTGCATTTATTAGATAAAAAGATAAAAAGGTAAGTAGTTGTATTTTTCCAGTTGACAGGGTTTAGTTTCATTTAGAAAACATGCAATGAGTCCTATTTACCAAAATAAACATCCACAATTATAATTTTAATGTTGAACGTATTATAAGTAAGACTTTGTACATACATGAATGTGTGGATATAACCGTAAAAAAAACTTTATTATTATTATTATTATTTATCTGAGTCCACATTCCAGCATTTAAACCCCTGTGGGAACGGCACACAAGCATAACCAAGTATTAATCTTTAATTTCCTTTTTTTGTTTTCTTGTCCAAACTAAATGAAAAACTTTTTTAAATTTATTTTTATAAAGATCTTCAGGCAAAATTATTTTCCTCTTCATTTTAGGATTTAGACTTTTCAGTACATCAAGAATAAAAACATGGGACTTTTGTTTCTGTAGTTCTGATGGCAAAATATTTTTTTATAGAAATAGAATCATCAGCTTTAATCACAGCTCGGAGCGTCCAGATATTACGTTTTTGTTTATTCCAATTTTATTTTTATTTTTTTGGAGAGCCACAGGTGATACTGGGCGCACCATCCTGCATGTTACAAGAGATGAGAGGACCAGGTGCACATCAGACAGCCACAAACAATGAAAATGTGTTTTTAGAATAAACTAAAACAGAAAAAATGCAAGACAAGACAAGCTAACTCCACACAGGCAAGCCTCCGGCTGTAACCACTTCTCCATCGTGCCATCCTGAAACTTTGTTAAAGCGAAATAAAGAAGAACACTTGCTGAAAAATAAAAAAGCAAATATCTAGAAAAAAAAGACTAAAAAGAGGCTTCATGCTAGCAAAATGTAACAAAACATTAACTAAATACTATAGCCTATAGCAAAAGGCTAGTTAAAAGCTAACATGAGTGCACACTATGATGTAGCCAAAAGTACCAAATGCTTAGTGTAATGCTCAAAAAGTGGCTAAATGCTTGCCAAAGCTTATTAAATGTATCAAAACAGTAAATAAAAGCACCAAAACATTATGTAAATGTAGTAAAACTGAAAGTTATGCACCATAACTCATGTTGCCTGAAGGAAGGGAACGAGGTGCAACACATTGACTATGGGAATTGCGCCACCGCGCGGTTCACCTGAAGTAATGCAATCACACCTTTTCTAAAGGCAGGTGGGCGACAGCATTAGCAATGAGGCCCGCCTTCTTTGCATAAAAGGGGCTGACGCCCCACCTTCATTCTCAGGGTGCACTTCACCGAGCTTAGACATTGAAAGGGCAAACGTGTTGCACCTCGTTCCCTTCCTTCAGGGAACATGAGTTACGCCAAATTTACACTACATGCGGTCCGGCTCTGCCCCGCTCCGCAGGTCGCAGCTGAGCGAGTCCAGTTTCCACTACCTCTGCTCCGCTCAGGTCCGCCTGGATGCGCCACTCCGAGACGCATGCGCGGGAATTGCGAGATCGCGCGATAAATCAAGTGATAAATAAGTAAGTCAGAACAAAACAATTCATTCGGTGGAAGAAGGAGAACAACAGTAGAGACTGCTGCCTTGATCTTCTCTCGTAAATGAGCGACAGGACATGGTTTGAGCAACAGGAAGTGATGTATTACATTTCAGAATAAAATACTTTTTTTATTTATTTATTTCTTGTATTGCGTTTGTAGGCGTAGTCATAAATGATAGTTTGACAGCATTTTTGTACAAATAAATCCGTATAGAGCTAGGATTAGTCCGCCCGTGGTGATTTTATTTTGTAAATACGGATGTTGTGCTCGTTCCTTTTCCTGTTGGTGCGACGTAATCTTCAAAAGTTGACTCCGGCACAGCTCCGGCGTCCGGCAGAAATAGGATCAATTCTAATTTTGACGGACTGCCGTCCGCTCGCCGCCGCCGTGCGGAGCCAGTGTAAACTCTCTCATTGATTATAATGGGTGCGTATTTGCTGCGGAGGTCGGACCGGAGCGGGGCGGAGCCGGAACGCATGTAGTGTAAATTTGGCGTTATGGTGCATAAATTTCAGTTCCCTTATCAGTCAGTACACTCGGTGCAACACATTGACTATGGGAACGTAATTCAATTGCGCCCTGGAAATGCTCTGGAAATGCATGCTTGTGAGAACTTTATGCCTTAGACTACAGGCGTCAGCTGCTCATTACTCTGTGGTAGAGAGAACAGCCTGAGTTACGTCACATGCGGTGACATCCAAACAGTAGTGTTTCATAAACGTGTTTGATGGTGCCTAGTTAGCAGCTGCACATATATCTGCTACTGGTACACCTCTGAATAAGGCCCAGGAAGTGGCTAGGCCTCAGGTTGAGTGAGCATGCACCCCAGAGGGCATCTGCTGACCTTTGCTGCTGTACGCCCTCTTAATGGCCTCAGTCACCCAGTGTGAGATGTGCTGTTTTGACAGGGCCCTGCCTGCAGAAGGAGTGGCAAAACACATAAACAATTGGTTTATTTTTCACCAGCTGTTAGTTAATTCCATGTAGGCATTCAGGGCCCTAACAGGGCAGAGCGCGTTCAGCCGCCTCTGTTCTTCAGTTAGAACAGGGGGAGGAGGAAAGTTTGACAGCTCACAGTCCAGACTTCTTGGATTTAAAGTTGGTACTTTTGGCACATATGCGGGGTTTGGACGTAGGGTGACCTTTGACCCGTCTGGGGCAAACTTGGTACACATTGGGTGTACAGATAATGCGTGGAGGTCACCCATGCATTTTGCTGAGCACAGAGCTAAGAGCAATGTAGTTTTATAAGATAGCAAATCTATCTTAATGCTGCTAAGAGGCTCAAATGGAGGCTCACACAAAGCATCCAGGACTAAATGCAGGTCCCATTGAGGGACCAAAGTCCTGCTTGGAGGTTTCATCCTCAGCACACCCTTCATGAATCGTATCATGAGAGGGTGGGCACCAGGTGATTTACCTCCCCAGCCCTTGTGGCATGCCGAGATGGCTGACAAAAAGACCTTAATGGTGGAGAAAGAGCAGCCCTTCTCCAGCAAGTCCTGTAAGAAGGTAAGGAGCTGGACAAGTCACAGGCATATGAAATAATATTCCTCTCCAGACACCAGGCCTCAAAAACACCTCACTTGCGAGCGTCTCTCTGCTTCACTCAGCAGTCCACAGTGAAGGCAGGTCTCCGGGGAGTCCAAAGCTGTTTTTGCATGTAGCATCCTTAAGCAGACGGGACAGGCCTCGTGGGTGTCCGTCGCTGAGAGGGAATAACCACATCCGCTGGGGCAGGCTCGGGAGCTGGGGCTCGCTGGCCTGCTGTTCTTGTTGGAGTACTTCGACTTTCTCTTGCTCTTCTCCGGAGCCATGGCTGAAAAGAGACGTCGAGTTGTAGCCAGTTAGCCGTCCGCAAACCGTTGCGAAGATGTCCTCACGTCGAGCTGCTCTCGGTAGCTAGCCGCAGCCGTTAGCTACGCAGGTAGCGTGGTGCAGCTAACTTCGTCTCGTTGCTGAGCTGCAAAAGAGCAGAAAAAAACTCGAAATTTAGGTAGACGACACTGGGTTAGCCTCCGCTAATCCCAATGCTCACAGAAATGTTTCTCTGTAACGCTCAGGGCAGGGAGAGAGTTCATCTCCAGTCGAGCGATCCAGTCACAGAGAGTCCTGCGAAGTTCAGGTGTGAAGCAAGGTGAAGGGCAAAAGAGAATGAAGGTGGGGCATCAGCCCCTTTTATGCAAAGAGGGCGGGGCCTCATTACTGACGCTGATGCCTACCTGCCTTTAGAAAAGGCGTTATTGTATTACTTTAGGTGAACCGTGCGGCGGCGCAATTCCCATAGTCAATGTGTTGCACTGAGTGTACTGACTGATAAGGGAACACTAGTTTTCATTCATTCAACCTTTATTTAGGCGGGTTAATCCCATTGAGCCTCGAGGACTCATTTACAAGAGAGACCTGGTTTCAACAAAGAATGATGACAACGATGGACAACAGTGACAACAATAGACATTCGTAAAAAAGACAGTTTTTTTATACGTTAAAATAAAATGGCAAAAAAGTAGCAAAAACAGCTAGATTATAAGGTGAATGTAGAAAACTAAAATCAGGAACATGTCTGCATTGGTTCTTGCCAGGAGCCCAACAGATTCTTAAAGCCATTTAGAGACTTCGAGGTCGAGAGCTTCAGATTGTTCAGATTGTTCAATGTAGCAAACGAGTAGCTAAGAGCAAGTTGTTCAATTCAATCCACTTCGAAAATACTTTCTTAATCTCAAAGGGAAATTAAGTGTTGTTGTAGCTCATCATCCAGGTTTCATTCAAGAGTTGTTATAGATGATGATAGCTATGGGCAGGAAGGATCAGCAGCGAATCCAAAGAATCCGGCCACAGATACTGATCTGTCCACCCAGATCCAGCTTGTTGTCAGATCCAGTGGGCTGAGAGGCCCGCTGGATCTCTTGGACAGGAGGACTGCCTGAATGTCAGGCGGAATTTCTCCCTGAGCAAAGGTCACTCCTCCCAGCAGTCTGCCGAGCTCCTCGTCACCATGGACAGACAGCTGAAGGTGCTGGGGGGGCAATCCTGGTCCTCCCGTTGTCACGAGCCAAGTTTTCCACCAGCTCCAGGATCTCGTTGGTCAGGTACTCGAGCACCACCGCCAGGTTGACAGGAATTAATCCATGACACCTCCTTTTCAACCCATTTGGCATTTGGGGCTAAAATTGAGATATTTAATAAGCTTTTGAGGTGTTAACAGCTGCTCCTGGTTGTTAAAAAAGGCACCTTGTTGCCATGGCTACACATTGTAACAAATACCCCAAAATGAAAAGGTTCAGTAAAAACCCTTCCAGCTGCACAGCATCTGATACCA
>JBBPBX010060531.1:0-12065 GCA_038048925.1 Garcialebias charrua
AAAATGACTAACTCTTTCTAATTTTCTAACTAATACTAATACAGTACAAAATGATTAACTCTTTCTAGTTTTCTAACTAATACTAATACAGTACAAACTGACTAACACTTTCTAATTTTCTAACTAATGCAATACACATTACGTTATTTCACATATATTTTTTTAACATATTTGTTTTGATCATTTTTTTAAATGTAAACATTGACTTGGCATTTTTAACTACATTCTCCAAGCCATTCCATAATCTAATTCCCTGAATTGAGGTAGAACGTCCCTTCAAACTGGTTCTGAATTGTGGTTTTACAAACAACTCTGTTCCCTTAAGATTATAACAACTTTGTCTTTTAACAAAGTGCATTTGGATAAAATGTCTTGTATTGAGTCTGTAGTTAGAGATGGGTGAAGTCTGGAGATGTTTCGAAGATAGAAGAAGCAAGTTTTAAACAGATGCTTAATGTGATTTTCAAATGTAAGATGAGAGACAACAATAGGAGAACGAGCTTCAGGGAAAAGCTTCTCACTTTGAACCACCTGAAAACTACAGTTCTCACTCCATCCTGAAACTAGTAAAGCTTGATCGAGATGACCTTCCAAAATAGAAAACTAGACAACAACTTCCGACCCTCAGACCTTCTTCCCTCATCTATCCAGAGAGACTCCAAGGTTGTTCATTTAACTGCTCCCTCCTGCAACAGCCAGTGAACTTCAATGAAAATTTGGCGTTGTTCTACATCAGAAGCCCTTCCTGTAGCAACCTTGGTTCAAACTTGTGGCTGAAGATTTCATGACCTGACCATCAAGCTGCTCCAAGGTGGGAGATGAACCGTCTCTCTGGGTCTGCCGTAAAGTGTCCTCCAGTTGAGACATTTCTGAAATTCCTCCTTTAGGCGGCAACCAGAATCTTTTGCATTGGCCCAAACCACCTCAACTGGCTCGTTTCAATGCTGAGGAGCAGTGATTCTAGTCTGATGTTGTTCTGAATAATCAAACTCTAACTTGTACCACAGGTCCAAACTCTGTGGGGAAAGTTCATTTCAACCACTTCTGTTTTTGATTGCGTTCTCTGAGTCATTACCTGTAGCTCATGACCATAGTTGAGGGTTGGAACGTAGGTTGTTTGGTAAATTGAGAGGCTTTTCCTTTTGGCCTATTGTTTCAGAGCAACACACTCAACACTGCAGACAAAGCCCTGATAAATCAGTTCTCCAGAGAACAAGACTCCCAAGATACCTGAACTCCTTTTCTTTAGGCAGAGACTCAACCCTGACCCAGAGGGGTCATTCCACAAAAACAACCACCACAGACCCAAAGGATCCTTACTCTCATCAGGGTCACTTTACCCTCAACCCCTATGGGTTCTGCACACTCAAAGCTATGACTTGAAAACACCAACAAAACCACATCTGCCAAAAACAGAGCTGGGACTCAAAGGTTCCCAAACCAGTCAACCCACTGTCCTTCAGTACAGATTGATACACGTTTGGCATCACTGCTAGCCTGGCCCTCGCCATTCCTACGCAGCTCCGCTCAATTCTCATTTCCCCTACTCTGCTGTGTCTGGGACTTCTCCCATAGACAACGATTTCTCCGGCTGATTTTTGACCGGACCAGTCAGAGAACAGAAGGCGGAGTTTTTGGCCCCTAACCCACGCCCCCACCTGTCCCAGTGCAGCCAGCGAGCAGCCGCATGTTCTCATTCAAAGCGATGCAAAGCAGGACTGTTTTATATGTGACACAAATGTGTTAAATTCCCCTTCTTAATCCCTTATCTGGAGTTTTATTTTGTTTTTTTGCCAAAACACAGAATATGCAGGCAGCGAGAGAAAATTCAGCAGGAGGCGGAGCAGATGTCAAGTTCGGCAGAGCTCTGAGGGGGAGGGAGCAGAATGCGTTCCCTGTTCAAAATTTTTCCAATGGTTTTGTTCCTCTGGCTGAGGCCACGCCTCCAGCAAGAATCGTTTCACAATGGAGAAAGTCCAGACCCTTGTCCGAAGCGAAGTGAAGGACAAGGGTCTGGTTTTAACCAGGCTAAGACACCGTCCTAGTCCTCCGATTAAACTCTCACTTTGTTTGATCCTCAACTATGAACAAAAATTGAGTTACTTGAGCTCCTACCCTTAGTGGCGGAGGTAATTCCCAACTCCGAGGTGGTAATCCATCCGTTACTGGTTGAGGACTGAAGCTTTAGACTTGGAGATGCTAATCTTCTTGCCGGTTGCTTCACACTCAGCTGCCAAACGCTCTTCAAAGGTCCCAGCTCGATTACTTATCTGTAGTTAGGTCCAGGTGGAAACAGTAGAACCAGAAGAGGAACCCAGACCTCCCTCACCCTGGCAACACTCTCCAGCTCCTCTTTGGGGACCACAATGTGTTTCCAAGGGTATGTAATCCCTTCAGCAAGTTCTGGGTCTGTTCCAAGGTCTCTTCCCAGTGGAACATACCCATAACATCTCCGGGGGAGGCACTGAGTGTCAGGATTGGCTCCCTTCGTCCCCCTCTGTTAGTCAGTTAGTTTATTTAGTTTCCCTCCCAGTTCAGTCCAGTCCTTAGTCAGTTAGTTTTATAGTATCCAGTTTAGTCTCATGTTTATTCACTCTTAGTTGTCATCCTGTAGTCAGTTCCTAGTCTGTTAGTTATGAGTTTCCCTTCCAGTTTAGTCGTGTTTATTCACTCTTAGTTTTACCTCCAGTTCTGTCCCTAGTTACTTTCATGTTATAGGTTAGTTTTCCGGTCCTGCTCTGTGTCCCTAGTTGAGTGTCTCCGTTGATTGTCCCCAGGTGTCTGTGATTATGTCTCGTCATAGTTGTGTGTATATAAGTCCTGTCTGTGTCTCATTTCATTGTCGGTGCATAGTCTGGTGTAATCTGGTAAACCCTCATGTCTCTCGCCACAGCTCCTCTCCTGTGAGTATTGCTGCCACGACAGCCTTGTTTATTTGTGTTATTAAAAGTATTACTTTTACAACCGCCTGCCTCCTGCGTTTCCGTCTGCACCACTGGGTTTTCATGCTCCCTGAGTAAAACCGTGACACTGAGGAGGATCCATCCTAATCAGATGCCAGAATCACCTCAACTGGTCCAGATGATAAACCTTCTCACCTGATCTTTAAAACTGAATGTTAGGAAATGTCTTGTATCTGTGACTTTCCTTCCCTCCATTGATTACGGTGACATTCTCTACATGAATGCTCCTACAAGCACCCTGCGGATGTTGGATGTTGTCTATCATGGTGCACTAAGATTCATAACTGGCTGTGATTATCGTACCCACCACTGCACCCTGTATTCACTGGTTAACTGGACATCATTAACCTCACGCAGACTCTTCCACTGGTACATTTTCATCTTCAAATCACTTCTTGGTCTGCTGCCCTCATACATCTCCTCCTACATGTCTTTGCGTGAGTGCAGCTACAGCGTGCGCTCTCAGGACATGATTACCTGCAGTGTTCCGTCAGTGAGGACTGAACTTGGAAAAAGGGCCTTCTCCTACTCTGCTCCTGCTTCATGGAATATCTTACAAAAAGATCTGAAGCTCTCGAACTTGACTTCTCTAAATGGTTTTCAGAATCTGTTGGAATCCTGGCAAAAACCAATGCAGATTTGTTCCTGTCTTTGATTTTATACATATACCTTATAATGTTTTGCTAGTTTTTTGATACTTTGTTTAAAAAAAATAAATTAAAAAAAATGTATTTCACTCTTTTTTTTTTCTCTCTTTTGTTTTCTATTGTTTGTTTGTTTATTGTTTAAGGAAATTCTACCATTGCTGTTCATCGTTCTTTAGTTTTAGCAGGTCGCTTTCGTAAATTAGCCATGAGGCTCAATAAGATTTACCTGACTAAATAAAGGTTGAATGAAAAAATCTCCACCACCCAACAGAGGAGGCTCATTTCAGCTGCTAGATCCAGATTTGTTTCACCCTAAAATCATCTCAAACACATTTGGACCATATTTTGTTAATGTTCATGAAACCACCAAGTTCAAAAACTTCTGAGTTAACAGTTCTTGTCAGTAAGTTTTACAGTTGCATTCCCTTGATGATTTGTTCAGTTGTCTGATAAGACATCGGCTTTTTACCCCAGTGAGCTCTGACCCGAAACATCGGCCTTCCTTCTCTCTGAAGTCCTGGTCTGTGTTCATCGCCACACCGGCTGGACTCATCTGGAACCTGACGGAGCACAGCTCCTTTGTCTGGGTCTTCTCTGCAGGGATTTCGGCGTATGGATTTTCCATTTGAGTGTCTGGCTTCAGGGACATCAGAACCGGGCCTGATGATGAGAGGAGCAGACAATGGTTGGTGGATCTCTAACACAAAGTCTAAGCTGTAATTGGTTCAGGGTTTTGACGAGTTACGGACCCCTGTTGATCCCCTGAAGCCACTCCTGGGCCGTCAGAGCCGGCTGGTTTCCAGCTGTCATTGGGTACAGGTCCTCCTGGAAAATCCCTGACTGAGAGTCCAAACCAAAACATTAGATTTGTTGTGCTGTGGATTAAACTTTACTTCCATATCAAGTTGCATTGTCAGAACCTCTTTTCGTGGTACGATCATGGACAGTGGTTCCACCAGGTCTTTGACAGCAATCAGACGATAAAACCGGAAAACTTCACACGCGCTCACATTGAGGCCACGCTTTGGCATCACCCCTGAAAGACAAAAATGAGAATTTAGACGCAACTTTTTGTTTGTTTTTACTGTTGTTCAAAGACAGAGTTGTGTTTTTACCAAGTCCATGTCGGCATGTCTTGATTTGTACTGTTAGCAAAATATCTCATGAACCACAGAATGGATGATGAAACTCTAAACTTGGGTTGATATCTATAATCTTTATTGAAGTTAAGTTGATATGGGAAATAAAACAGATTCAAATAACATAAGCACATTTATAAACTCAATGTACAGTTTAAATATGTATCCATTGATATCAAAGCCAACAAGAATTACAACTCATAGTGCTACAATAATTGATAATATTTTCACAAATATAACAAATGGGGATGTGATTGGTGGTATCTTAACGACCGACTTAAGTGATCATTTACCAGTTTTCACAATATTTAAAAATGATCAAAATATCACAAAAGCAGACACAACGAAGAAAAAAATCATAAACACATCAAAAAAAGTTTTGGAAAAATTGAAAGAGGATCTGGATAAACAAGACTGGAATGATGTGTATGTTGATGATGCGAACAGGGCATATGATGAGTTTATGAATATCTTGGAAACCCTGTATGAAAAGAATTGTGTGCAAACAAATTACACAAAGAGAAATACGAATGATCAACCATGGATGACAAAAGGGTTAAGAAATGCATGTAAAAAAAAGAATTATTTGTATTCATGTTTCTTGAAATTGCGAAGTCAGAGCGCAGAAGAAAAATATAAAAAGTATAAAAATAAATTAGTAGGGATTATAAGGAAACATAAGAAAGAATATTATAGTAAATTATTAGATAAAACTAATGGTGATATGAAAGCAACATGGCGAGTAATGAATGGTGTACTGAAGAATCATAAAGCAAAAACTGGTATTTCAAAATATTTTGTAAAAGACAACGATGAAGTTCATGATGAAAATGAAATTGTAAATGGATTTAATCAATATTTCGTGAATGTTGGATCAAGCCTTGCAGCTAAGATACCAAAAGTAGATAAAAATATGATCCACTCAATTACAGGTTGTGCAAATAGTATTTTCCTAAATGGAACTAACAAAGAGGAAATAATGAATGTAGTAAAACATCTTACAGACAAGAGATCGAAAGACTGGGTGGACATGGATATGATGTTTGTAAAGGACATAATGAGCCATGTTATTGAGCCGTTCACATACATATGTAACTTATCATTTTCAACAGGAATTTTTCCAGATAATATGAAAGTAGCTAAGGTCGTTCCTCTTTTTAAAAATGGTGATAAATGTGTATTCAACAATTATAGACCTATATCCTTGTTACCACAGTTTTCAAAAATTCTTGAAAAACTATTTGTAAACAGACTAGACCAATTTATAGATAAACAAAATATTCTAAGCAGCAGTCAGTATGGGTTTAGATCAAAAAACTCTACATCAATGGCTCTCATGGAATTAATGGAACAAATAACTACTGCTGTCGATCAAAAACAACACTGTATCAGTATCTTTGTTGATTTAAAAAAAGCATTCGATACTATTGATCACACCATTCTCCTTGAAAAACTGAACAAATATGGTATTAGAGGACCAGCATTACAGTGGGTATCTAGCTACTTAAAAAACAGGAAACAATTTGTACAAATAAATGATGTAAGATCTGACCTCTGTAATATCACATGTGGAGTTCCTCAAGGCTCTGTACTTGGACCAAAGCTTTTTATTTTATATGTGAATGACTTGGTAAATGTGTCAGGACTCCTTAAATGTGTACTTTTCGCAGATGATACCACTTTTTTCTGTTCAGGTGAAGATATAGAACAAATGTTAGAATTGATAAAGACAGAATTTGTCAAGATACAAACTTGGTTTAAAATAAATAAATTATCATTAAATCTAGAGAAAACTAATTACATGATATTCGGTAATAGAAAGAAAACTGTCGATGTTCCACTCAAAATTGAGGATGTTGAGATTTGTAGAGTGAATGAGGTGAAGTTTTTGGGTGTTATCATTGATGACAAACTGACATGGAAACAACACATAAATTCTGTAAGAATAAAAATAGCTAAATCGATAGCAGTACTGTACAAAGTCAGAGACCTATTGAATGATAAAGCTCTGTATTTGTTGTATAACACAATCATTGTTCCACACTTAATCTATTGTATTGATGTTTGGGGGAAAGCGTGTAAAACAATCACAAAGCCTATTTTTGTATTACAGAAAAGAGCTGTAAGAATTATCACTAGAAAGCATTACCGTCATCCATCAAGTACATTATTTTATCAACTAAAATTACTGAAGTTCCATGATTTGGTAGACTATAATATTTTATCAGTTATGTATAGAGCTCAAAATAATGCATTACCTTTAAATATCCAAATGCACTTTGTTAAAAGACAAAGTTGTTATAATCTTAAGGGAACAGAGTTGTTTGTAAAACCACAATTCAGAACCAGTTTGAAGGGACGTTCTACCTCAATTCAGGGAATTAGATTATGGAATGGCTTGGAGAATGTAGTTAAAAATGCCAAGTCAATGTTTACATTTAAAAAAATGATCAAAACAAATATGTTAAAAAAATATATGTGAAATAACGTAATGTGTATTGTATTAGTTAGAAAATTAGAAAGTGTTAGTCATTTTGTACTGTATTAGTATTAGTTAGAAAACTAAAAAGAATTAGTCATTTTGTACTGTTGGTTGAAGAATATTATTGTTTAACCTGATTGTTGGAAAAAGTTGGTTGAAGATTATTATTGTTTACATGGTTTGACTACTGTTGTTTAATCTGATTGCTGGAGATAAGGGGCAGATATAATAAGATTTATTCTTCTTTCTGCCACCTTTCATTTTTTTACATTTTGTACACTATCATTATGAGATTGCCTTGTATTGTTTCTTTTGTAAAAAAATGAACAAATTTAATAAACATAAACAAACATAAACATAAACCTAATTCAAGATTGCTACCAACACAAAATAGCTAAAACTCAGTCACTTATACAAATGTTGACTGTTTTGAATGGATGGTCCCTTTTTTACGTGGAAGCCAGTTTCTTGGAATTCAACAGGAGTCTGGCTTGGAATTTCAAGGAGGCGCTATTTATGGGACAGATCTGGGTTGGCAGGCCTCAGACTGATGAAAGACAAAAGGTTTCTCCATTAAAGAAACGTGTCTGGGTGACATGATTTAACCCTTGTTTTTGACCTAAGATTTAGTGTGGTAGTCAGGGACGGCTGGTATAAGTGGGCTAGTAGGGCTAAGCCCTTCCTGGTAAAGGTAGTCCCGACTTACGAGCGAGTTCCGTCCCTAGGGGGCGCTCGTAAGTCAAAAATTCGTAAGTAGGATCACATAGTAAAAAAAAAAAAAATTTTTTTTTTTTTTTTTACTTTTTTTTTTTATTTTTTAATAAATGAATACATGTACAGTACTGGACAGTCACCAAGCACTTAGCCTATCCTAACACAGTTTTTAAAGATGAAGGAATAAGTTGAATTGTCTCCCTTTCACATAAAGGGAGCAAGCTCCCTATGGAGCCTGCAGGGAGGAGGGAGACAATTCAACTGACTCCTTCATCTTTAAAAACTGTGTTAGGATAGGCTAAGTGCTTGGTGACTGTACAGTACTGTACATTTATCTATTTATTAAAAATATACAGTATATACAGTATTTTTATTTTTTATTGTTTTTTATTTATAAATAGATAAATGTACAGTACTGTACAGTCACCAAGCACTTAGCCTATCCTAACACAGTTTTTAAAGATGAAGGAGTCAGTTGAATTGTCTCCCTCCTCCCTGCAGGCTCCATAGGGAGCTTGCTCCCTTTATGTGAAAGGGAGACAATTCAACTTATTCCTTCATCTTTAAAAACTGTGTTAGGATAGGCTAAGTGCTTGGTGACTGTCCAGTACTGTACATGTATTCATTTATAAAAAAAAAAAAAAAAAAAATTTTTTTTTTTTTTTTTTTTTTTTTAATGAGATGCATGCTCGTAAGTCCGGGACCTCGTAAGTAAGAGCGCTCGTAAGTCGGGGACTACCTGTATTCACAATAAAAAGGTTAAACATTATATAATTATATAATTATAAACAATTTATAAATAACAACTTAAAAATAAACAGAATTTAAAAATAATGTGTCTTATTTAGTGAAATTTACAACAAAAACTGGTGCTAAACCATCTGGGAAGATCCCAGGGTCGTTCTGCAGGGCTAACTTTTCACAGCCCATTTTAATTCAATGTCTCTGTGGTTCAGAATGATTGACATGCGTCTCGCCACGCCCCCTCAGTTTGCGGCTCATTGGGGCTAATTCTGGTCAGCCCAGGATCAGCCCAATGCCACAGAAATAAGCCAGTTAGGGTGGACGTACAATAACGTGCTTCAAGCCCTAGTTTATGTGGGTGTGGTTTAGTGTAGGTAGTGCCACGGTACCATGGCAAGCAAGATTAGCACCATTTTCCTTGATGTCTTTGGAGGAAAAACTGGAAGTGAAGAGGTTGGGACCAGACAGACCAAAGGATATTCAAATACAGCAAAAGGAAAAGCGGCAAAACCAGAGTTTTTCTGTGACCTGGTTCCAACGAAAGGAGTGGCTAACGGCAAGTGTAGCTAACAAATCTCTTTTCTGCTTTCCGTGTTTGTTGTTCGGAGGAGACACAGTTTGGACCCAACAAGGAATTGTTGACCTAAAACATGTTGGGCAGGGTTAGCATTGCCTGTCAGCTGGATGAGGGCCACCGCATTTCTGTACAGCGGCACAACGAGCTGGTGTGTACATTATACGTGTGTGTGTGTATGTGTGTGTGTGTGTAAATTAGCCCACCCTAAAAATATCACCACCAGCCGTCACTGGTGGTAGTGGCTCAGAGTCGTAAAAGGCACCAATAAGTCAAAGATTTACATCGAAACTTTTAACCGTCGAGTCAACGCTGTCTGTTAGAGTCAAAAAAGTTCAAGACTAAAACAACCGGACTTTATTTGTAACAGAAGACGTTTCGCTTTCTCAGTTGGAGATAAACGTTTCTAATTCTTTCTATAGAAACAGCTCTTTCTGTCGGTCAGCAAAATGTTTCACGAGTCACTGAATTAATTTTGACGAAATCTTCAGAACATGGCTGCTACAGCTGATTAACTTTTGGATCAGCACAGTTCAAGGTGGCCGCCACAGCCCACTGATCTTATAACACAAAATGTTTTAAACGTACAGTAGCCAGTTTTACAGAAATTGAGCCAAAAGTTGATCTTACCCTGTTTTGTTATTAGTTTTGTTTTGCAGAGCTTTAAATTTGCTCTAAAGCTAGTTAGCTCTAAAGCTAGTTAGCTCGTTAGCTCAGATTTTTTTTGGGGTGAGATTTGGATTGAAACAATATTGGTATCAAATCAAAGCCCATTTGGTAAAACAAAAACATCCTACAAACTTAAATCAGCTTTAGTTTAACCGTTCTTTAGTTTTTGTTTGTATTTTTCCTCTAAGTTGGTTGTAGGAGCACTTAGCGCAGGTATTAGCATGGTGCTTTCCCAGTTCATAAAAAACAAAAAGCCTTTGGTGTCAGTGTTTATGGATACTGGATTAGATCTACAACCAGCCCCGGTTTGATTTGGACTCGTTAAGGCCCATTATTGGTTTGACTGGTGTGTTTTTCTGTGTGATGGTCTGACCGAGGCCTTTCTGGGGCAGCAGAGACCTGAACTCCATCAGGAAGCTGATGTAAGGCTTTTCAGAGCTCAGCTCGTAGCATCTGATGTTCCCGTCGCCCTAAAAACAAAAAAACACAGCAGATCTGACTGTTGAGACATATTTACAGGTAAAATCAGGCTGTCTGAAAGTATTTACACACATTTCTGACTTTGTAAAAGATAAATGGCTCAAAGTGAATGTAGGCATGCAAAACTAGACATACAGTGAGAATAAACGTGTAGGTCTAAGACGACAAGAAACAGACAGGGACAGAGCCTAAAGAAACAGACAGGGACAGAGCCTGACACCATCAGCCTAACGATGGATCGTTAGCACCCTGATGGTTGTTTGCTATTCACTGAGGGCTGAGTGATACTAGCAATAACAGCGTTGTATGAAGGGGACAGTTGAACTGAGGCCTCCACCCCTGTTTAACGATGGACGGTTTCTTTTCACAACATGCATATATGTTTTTAGTTGTGTAGGATAAATATTTTATGAGTAATGATGAGTTATATTGTTTGTTTCAAAAAACGTTTTCTGATTGGTGAAGTATTTCCTGTTTTGGGGGCGCTCTGATCTTATCCATAGACTGTCGTTATAAATGGCGCATGCGCAGTTATTCCACGACGTTACAAAACAATGGGAAGATGCTGGGCGCAGTTTTCACCGCCTTGAACACGTCCAACGTGAGCTCTACCTACCGATCGTGTGTTTCCGGCCGTTTATTTATTTATTTTTTGTCTGGAAAATTAGCCGTGCGGTCAGTGACTCAAGCAGGCTTGCTCAGGTAAGTTTTAAATAATTGAAAGCCCTTTATCTAATGTCTATTTGCATTTCTGACTGATATGCCTCTCAAATTTTAGATGGCTGTTTGTGAAAAAAGCCTTCAGCTGACTGTTTATTCTAAAAGTGGCAACTGGTGAGTTTGTTTTTTTCTTTGTTTGTTTGTGGAGTTAGGTTGCCAGCGCAGGTTATTGTACAGTATTGGACTCTGATGGCTACATTTATTTTAATTTGCTTATAAAAAATGATCAAACATTAATAATTTTATATACTAAATGTCACTTGTGGTGTTTTACTATTTCTTAACACTGTATTGATCTGGAGAATGAAAACAAAGCCTCTTGCAAGTAGAAATGCAGAAATGTTTTAATCTCACTTATTTTCCTTTCTATAATTTATATATAATTTATTTATTTATATATATTTTTGTTTGTTCTTTGTTGTTTTAGTGAGTCAAATTGGCTCTTCTCATCCTGAGCATTTAATTGTTCTGTTGACCTTGTATTAATCTGCATTTGATTTAAAAAAAAAAAACTGTTTGAACTTGGATTTTTTTTTTTCATTTTGGAGAAATAGCCCCCTCTGCTGGACATTTTACGGGCCGCCACTGTCTGAAAGCTCCCATGTGAGCGGGACGTGGCCCGGTCATCTGTGATTTTATGAACGTCCAGAGGGAGGAGACAGTCGGACTGATGTCCATTTCGTGGAACTGTCTCGTTATCAGGTTTGGGCCCGACAGCTACATATGTAACATTTTTCTTACCTTCCCAGCCAGGTAGAGCATTTGTGTGTCCGGGTCGTAGAACGGGAAGAGGACTCCTGCCGATCCGTCCACATCCTCTTCAAACAGAGGCTCAGATAGGTCGTCCTGCAGAGAAGCACAAATAAAAGGTTCATGTTTCCAGACTTCCACACGTTGTGGACTTTTGTCCTGTCAGAACGTTTGTCCCGGTAA
>JBBPBX010060532.1:8356-21410 GCA_038048925.1 Garcialebias charrua
ATTAGCATCCTCTCTGGTGAACTTGATGTTGTTATCTACCGAGTTAATGTGTCTGGTGAACGCTTCCACCTCCCTGGCTTGGATTTTGACCCAGGTATCATCCACATATCGGAACCAATGGCTTGGAGTTGTCCCCTCATAGGAGTTAAGGGCTCTCTGTTCCACTTCCTCCATGTAGAGGTTTGCAACAATGGGTGACACTGGAGATCCCATGGCACAGCCGTGCTTCTGTCTGTAAAATCTGTCATTGAACTTGAAATAGGTGGTGGAGAGGCAGAGATCCAGCAAGGTGCAGATGTGGTCTGGGGTGAAGTTGGTCCTTTTGCCCAAATCCTTGTCTTGTAGAAGTCGTTTTTTGACGGTTTCTACTGCTTCAGAAATGGGTATGCATGTGAACAGCGAAGTCACATCATACGATACAAGAGTTTCTCCCGGGGTTAGCTTCAAATGTTGAACTTTGTTGGCAAAATCAATGGAGTTTTTTATGTGATGAGGTGTGTTTCCAACCAGAGGAGCTAAAATACCAGCGAGATGTTTAGCAACATTGTATGTAACTGAGTTCATGCTGCTGACGATGGGTCTGAGAGGTGTATCTTCTTTGTGTATTTTTGGAAGTCCATAAAGACAGGGAGTGGCTTCCCCCGGGTACAATCTATAGTACAATGATCGAGTGATTATTTTCTCCTTTTCGAGTTTTTGCAGGTAATCTGTGACTTTCTTTTTAAAAGTGTTAGTTGGGTCCCTCTTCAGGGGCTCATAGGTGTTCCTGTCGCTCAGCAGTGTGGTTATTTTTCCCTGGTAGTCCGACGTGTTGAGTATTACTGTGCATCTTCCTTTGTCCGCTGGTAAAATGGTGATGTTTTGGTCCTGGCTGAGTGATGTTATCGCTTTCCTTTCCTGCGGTGTAAGATTTGAAGGAGGCAGTTTGGCACTGGAGAGTGTAGCTGATATTTTCATTCGGAGTTGTTCTGCCTCTGCTCCTGTCAAGTTGTTGTTCCTAATCGCCGATTCAGTGGCGAATCAGCGATTCAGCGTGTGTGAGGAGGGTGGAGAGGCTGGAAGGTGGTGGTCCACTCCACTGTGGCACCATGAAAGCTGCTTGGTGTCAGGCTGGAGCCATCTATGGATGGCACCATCTGCATTTCTTATCAGTCATCTATGTTAGTTTTATTTAGTTTTATTTAGGTACTTCTAGTTTGGTCCATGGTTGTTTACTAAGTTTAATTTCCAGTCCTGGTGTAGCTTTAGTTTATGTTTCAGGTGTTTGTGATTATAGATTGTTTACTCTGTTTAATTTCTTATTAGTCATCTGTTCGTTTTATTAGTTTCCCTTGTTCCTGTCCTGTTCTTTAATTCTAGTGTAATCCTTGTTTGTTTATTATAGTTTGGTCCATGTTTGTTTACTCAGTGTAGTTTCTAGTCCTGGTGTAAAGTTTCAGCTTATGTCTCAGGTGTTTGTGATTGTAGATAATTAGGGCGTGTATATTAGTTTGCGTGCGTGTGTGTGTAAGTGTCGGGCCATTCGTCCTGTTCCCTGGTGTTGTGTCCTTGTGTCCATGCTCAGCTACTGGTTCTTGGTTACGTGAGTACCTCCACGTCAGTCCTTGAGTTCTAGTGTTTTGCACCAGTTCTAGCTGTGGTCATTAGTTCATATGGATCACTGCCATGTCTGTGCTTTGAGTTTTTGTGATTACTGCCACGTCTTTGTTTGAACTTTGTGATTAAACATTTTTGGATTTTATACTCGTGCCTCCGAGTGTCTGCCTGTCTGCACAACTGGGATCATCCTCAACCACACGCCAATTCATGACAGAAATGGCCCGACCATGATCCGTGATCCCAGCAGACGGGTATTTAACTTCACTCGGGGGCAGAAGATGACAGCGCCAGCTCAGAGGAAAGCTGCTGTCATACGAGTTAGCGTGTTTCAATCCGAACCTGTTTTTGGCTGTTACGAACCCGGACTCGAGGTGTTACGTCTCCGTTGTTGATGGCCGAGCGTGAGCGGAGGAGGCGCGGTGACGGCCATGAGGAGCCGTCCCCTTTCTGCACTCCCTCATGCGCTGTTTCTTTGTGGTCCGTCTCTGATGACGACTTGGAACCGGACTGGTTCAGGCTCGAATCCGCTTCTGCACCACGAAGCCGCCAGAGAAAGAGGTGACTGAAAAAGACGACCATTTCCGGGTTTCAACACATCCCTCCTACGACGTTTCTTCCCACGCTGTCAGAGAAGCCCGGAAGGAGTGCAACGGTGGGGGCATCCCAGAGCCCGTTTGCTGTGACGTCCCAGGGGGGACGTAAGGAGCAGGAGGGGCACTTAAACCCACACACGTTTGCAGCACATTCAGCTGTGAAACCAAGGAAGCTTCCTCAAGAGAAGGCTTCACAAGAGGACTTAACCCCACACACGTTTGTAGTACATTCCACTGTGAAACCAAGGAAGCTTCCTCAAGAAAGGGCTTCACAAGAGGACATGTGTTCGAGTTTATGCTCTAATGAAGTGCAGACAAAGCACTCATCGACCACAGGGGTCGCTGTTGGACAAAATCGTGAGGCCGCTCTCATACTCCAACAGTTAGACAGACTACTTACTGCTGCAAACAACAATCCCAATCTTCAATATAAATTTAACTCTTATACCCTGATGGAACATCTAATAACCTCCACACCCAGTATGCTACAGATACCTGGCCTTGCAGAGACGTTACATTTGGTCAGGTCTTCAAAAACAGGTTTAGGGCTCTCTGACTCTCCCTCTCCTGGTGTTTTTGTTAAGGCTTCTGGACTTTCAGAGAGTGCCGCTATTCCTGCACCTACAGAGGGCGCTGTAGTCTCAGCCGTCCCAGTATCCATGGAGGGTAATAATGTTTCAACTTAAACTTCTACAGAGGATGCCTGTGAACTGGAACATGAGGTTGCTCAGATTATGCAACAGCTTCTAAGACTGTTTTCTTCTGGCTCTGGTGGACTTGCACATGAGATTGTGGGTTTTCTTCACCGACTCCAGAACCTTTTTGAGTCTACTGTGTTTAGTTCAAGTTCTCATGAGAAATACAACACCCACCGGATGATGGAACTGTTATTTATGTCCAAACACAGCCTTCCAAGAGATCCTGATTTCGCACGGCTGTTAACTTTAATTAGGTCCTTGAAGACTATTTATTCAAAACCTTCTACCTTTTGCCCTTGTTTTCCTGTTGAGTTATCTCCAGTTTCCACAGTTTCCACAGAGGATGCAGATGCTACGAGCGTTACAGAGGGTGCTGACGTTATGAGTGCTACAGAGGGCGCAGATGCCACAGATGATGCTGATGTTATGAGCCAGCCAGAGCCAGAGGTCTCTCATGTTTCCTGTTGGCCAGTGGTCTCTCAGCCAGAGGGCGCTGCCCTGTCTCCGGCTCCAGGGGGCACTGCTGCCCTGCTTCCAGCCTCAGAGGGTCCAGACGCCTCCACGTCCTCAGAGGGTCCGGACGCCTCCACGTCCTCAGAGGGTCCGGACGCCTCCACGTCCTCAGAGGGTCCGGACGCCTCCACGTCCTCAGAGGGTCCGGACGCCTCCACGTCCTCAGAGGGTCTGGACGTCTCCACGTCCTCAGAGGGTCCGGACGCCTTATCCTGTTCCGAAGGGGTCCTGGAAGACGCCCCTCACGTATCCTGTTCCGAGGGGGTCCTGGAGGATGCCCCTCACGTATCCTGTTCCGACGAGGGTCCCGATGACGATGCTGGCGAGGGTCCCGACGACGAGGGTCCCGTCGAGGGTCCCGACGACGACGATGACGGTGCCGGCGAGGGTCCCGACGACGAGGGTCTCGGCGAGGGTCCCGACGACGACGATGACGGTACCGGCGAGGGTCCCGACGACGACGATGACGGTGCCGGCGAGGGTCCCGACGACGACGATGACGGTGCCGGCGAGGGTCCCGACGACGGTCCCGGCAAGGGTCCCGACGACGAGGGCCCAGACGACGACGATGCTGCCGACGAGGGTCCCGACGACGAGGACCCAGTCGACGATGTTGATGATGATCGTGTTCTTGCTGTCGACGATGATGATGATGACTATGATGACGAAGTCAACGAGGGTCCCGACGACGTGGGTCCCGACTACGATGATGATGATGACTATGATGATGAAGTCAACGAGGGTCCCGACGACGTGGGTCCCGACTACGATGATGTTGATTATGATGATGATGTCAACGAGGGTCCAGTCAACGAGGGTCCCGACGACGTGGGTCCCGACTACGATGATGACTATGATGATGAAGTCAACGAGGGTCCCGACGACGTGGGTCCCGACTACGATGATGATGATTATGATGATGATGTCAACGAGGGTCCAGTCAACGAGGGTCCCGACGACGTGGGTCCCGACTACGATGATGATGATTATGATGATGATGTCAACGAGGGTCCAGTCAACGAGGGTCCCGACGACGTGGGTCCCGACTACGATGATGATGATTATGATGATGATGTCAACGAGGGTCCCGACGACGTGGGTCCCGACTACGATGATGACTACGATGATGATGTCAACAAGGGTCCCGACGACGTGGGTCCCGACAATGATGATCGTGTTCCTATCGACGGTGGTGAGCGTGTTCCTGTCGACGGTGGTGAGCGTGTTCCTGTCGACAGTGGTGAGCGTGTTCCTGTCGACGGTGGTGAGCGTGTTGACTATGGTCCTGCCGACAAAGACAATCGTGTTGCTGCCGACGCCGTTCCCGCCGGCGACGGTCATGTTCTGCCCGGTGTTGCTGTTCTTGCCAACGGCATTTGGGTTCCTGCTTTGCCCGATGGGCGACCTCCCGGTCGTCCACCTGACGTTGCTTTATCCGATGGGCGACCTCCCGGTCGGCCGCCTGACAGGTTTTTGTCTGGTGCTGATGTCCTACGTTGTGGGCGACCTCCCAGTCGTCCGCCTGACCAGTTTCTGTCTGGTGCGGACGTCCTGGCCGCTATGTGGGACCATTGGGGTGTATAGGTTTTGTTTTTGTTTCCCTTCTGGGTGGTTTCTTCGGTTTGGTTTAGTGCTGTTCTTTCACGTTTTTTCTCGTTTGGCCTTGTGTTTGGCTTTTGTCCCAGGTCCTGTTCCTGTCGGTTTTTGGTTTGTTGTCCTTGCGTTGTGTCCCCTGCCCTTGTGTTTTGTTCTTCAACCTTGTGTTTCCGTGTTGCCCGCCGCCCTTGTGGTTCCTCCCTCTGCCCGCCTTGGTTTTTGGGGTTGTTCTTTGGGGTTGCCTGGGGGCGTCTTTGAGGGGGGTACAGTCAGGCTGGCGCCATCTACGGATGGCACCATCTGCATTTCTTATCAGTCATCTATGTTAGTTTTATTTAGTTTTATTTAGGTACTTCTAGTTTGGTCCATGGTTGTTTACTCAGTTTAATTTCCAGTCCTGGTGTAGCTTTAGTTTATGTTTCAGGTGTTTGTGATTATAGATTGTTTACTCAGTTTAATTTCTTATTAGTCATCTGTTCGTTTTATTAGTTTCCCTTGTTCCTGTCCTGTTCTTTAATTCTAGTGTAATCCTTGTTTGTTTATTATAGTTTGGTCCATGTTTGTTTACTCAGTGTAGTTTCTAGTCCTGGTGTAAAGTTTCAGCTTATGTCTCAGGTGTTTGTGATTGTAGATAATTAGGGCGTGTATATTAGTTTGCGTGCGTGTGTGTGTAAGTGTCGGGCCATTCGTCCTGTTCCCTGGTGTTGTGTCCTTGTGTCCATGCTCAGCTACTGGTTCTTGGTTACGTGAGTACCCCCACGTCAGTCCTTGAGTTCTAGTGTTTTGCACCAGTTCTAGCTGTAGTCATTAGTTCATATGGATCACTGCCATGTCTGTGCTTTGAGTTTTTGTGATTACTGCCACGTCTTTGTTTGAACTTTGTGATTAAACATTTTTGGATTTTATACTCGTGCCTCCGAGTGTCTGCCTGTCTGCACAACTGGGATCATCCTCAACCACACGCCAATTCATGACACTTGGAGACACATCAGGTCCAGGATTGTCCAAATGTCCCAGAACATGTTGAAGGTGGAGGAAGCAAAGACAGAATGAATTGAAGAGGAGGCAGAAGGTCCCACAAACAGAAGAATCAGCTGAGAGCAAAGTAAAGCTCCTGTGTGATCTGATGTTTGGTTGTGTTGATCTCACAGGTTCATTATTTTGCTGAGGACCACACAGTGAACTGGGAAGATGTTGGAGAGCGTCCTGCTGCTCCCACACGCCGCTGACCTTCATCACCTTCAACTGGACCAGAAGCATCACTTGTCATCCTTCACTTGAGGAGAAAACTTGGAGTTTTATTTTGAAGTCTTTGATCTTTTGATTTCCATTTAAATCTAAAATGTCTTGAGCTGTTTTTAATTTTCTGTTTCATTCACTTTAATTCTAAAACGTCTGAAACATTATTTCAGTCTAAAACTCATGTTTGTCTTTTGTTGGTTAACTTGGAGAAAATCCTTCTTGTTTGTAACAGAAATATAAAGTCATCATTTATATTCTAAAAACAATAAAGACTCTGAAAATGTTCCTCCTGCAGATGTTTTGGATTTATGTAGTCAGTCAGTTAGGTTTCTGTTGAAACTTCCTGTTGTCAGAGAACTTGTTTTATTCTGAAAATCAGAGCAGCTCAGTGTGTTTGTGACAGGATGAAAAGTTTCAGGTCATGTTTGAAACAAACAGCTCCACCTGCTGGAGAAAAGTCAGAATCACATCCTGCAGTTGTGTCTAAAATATGACTTTTAGTTCAGTTAAAAACATCTGGAAACTCCTGCAGAGTCATCATTTAGCAACCTTTGTTTAGACAGATAAGTCACATTGAGCCTAGAAGACTCATTTACAAGTGAGATCTGCTTAGACAGACAAAAAGTAATAAAACTGGACACATTAGGAAATTTGAAATTACCCTGTCCAAACTAGCCTGGCCCTCGCCTTCCTGCACAGGAAATGCCTGGCAGCCTCCGGTCCGACAGGAAATGCCTGGCAGCCATTTTAGGAATCCCGCGGTCCTCCCGGCAGCCCCATGTGAGGACTGTGTGTGTTCCAGGATTGCCTCATATGGATAAATTACTACAGTACCTGTATCTGGAATCGCTCTGTGAGCTCTGTGGACGTCTCAGGCTGGAGCAGCAGCTGCAGATTGATCGCCGATCGCGCCGCACCGCCGCTCCAACACCAGCTCATGGCCTGGCTAGCAGAAGCTAACACAGGCCTCGAGCAGCTGCCGTGGTTCGCTCGCCGGCCGCCGCGCTGCTCGGCCCGACAACAACAACGCATGGCAACCTAAGATGTCGGCTTTGACCATCTCAAAGTAAGAAATTATATTTTTATTTATTCTGTAAATGTGAATAGCAATGTTTAACATTACAGTACACTACTGTACATGCTTAAATGTGTGCGCGGCGGTCCGTTAGCGGTATTTCCGCGAGCTACGAACGGAATAAGGACCTACGAACGGGACGCTATTTTCACCCCCTAGCTACGGCAGAATCGAACTGCGAACAGTTCTTATGTCCCAAACTCGTACGTAAGTAGGGGGTTTGCTGTATACAGCATACATATATATGGTGGGCATAAATACAGTACAGTAATATTACATTCACAAAATACTAACAATAATATGTTCATCTTACTTGTGAAAAGTTATCCCCCGGTCCCTGACATCAACAGTTTTCCGATTTGAACACGAATAAGCCGAGCAATGCGGAGGCATCTCTGTTGTTTTGGTGCAGCAAGGTTCGAGGGTGACAACTCCAAGATGGCCGCCCTAAATCCTGCGCCGGAGCAGGCTATGGGGTATCTAGTGTTACATATGATATCTATGGTTGCATCGGTAGCATCCACGTAAACCGACAGCAACCAGCCACAAATCCAGAGATGAACCGGTTGAAAAGACACGGACCGGTTATCGCGAGACTTGCTGGGTTTACAATGCGTTTCTAAAACAACGCGAGAGCGAAGCTATTCTCACGCATGCGCCATAGCTCACCAAGAGCACGAGCGAGCATGGATGTAAATAGTAGCCGCGCGCGCTAGCGAGTCACCGCGAAAGATTTTCAACACATCAGCCAGACAAAAATCTAAAGTGTGGAACGTTTTCGGGTTTTACTAGAAGGACGGAAAACTCGACAAAAGCCACGCTATTTGTAAGCTATGCAGCGCACCTCTGAAGTACACTGGTAGCACAACAAACCTCGACCAACAACTTTTCAAGCCTCACAACAACGAGCAGGAGCGTGCAGCTGCCACACACAAAGCGACGGGTAACGTTATCACTAAATTTTACGGGCAACTCAGTGATAGTTCACGAGCTACACAGGCCTTGAAGATCTCTTCCACACTGTTTTAAGTCCCTGCCCTTCCTCAGTAGCAGTGATAACTCCTGTCAATGAGCCCACAGAATGGGTGAACAGTCTTGTTGTTACACAGAAGAATAAACACGTTGTTGGACCCGAACTGCGTTGTCTCAGCCTTCACCTATAATATAAGCTGCATGACTATGACCCACAGCCATACAAGATTAATAAGAAGCATAAAGCTACAACAGTAGCCATGATGCAGAGAGGACATTCACAAGCCTATCAGCTAAAGCAACATCCCTGCATCACAAGGTAAATCCCCCAACACACTGTCAAAATACATCTTACAGTCTGCTGTGTTTTGTTGCTGTCACTAGATTTATTCTGCCTACTGTTTTTTGATTGTTTACACTGCATTTAACCATACTGTACACTAAATGTAATGTCATGTTTTATTTCTAGGTAACGGGGGATTCAGTTCAGAGAGGTCCAGTGCAGACTGAACCTGCAAATGGAGATCTGGACGTCTGCAATGATACACCCCAGACCCAAGATGAGCATACAGGTTTGTGTTTTATAACTTGTGATCAAGAATGAGCTGACTTTGTCTTAAACTTGTGCTGCAGTCATTGTATCAGCATAAAACACATTCACTATAATGAGAGAATCTGCATGCACAGAAAGAGTTAAATAATAATCATGATGATAATGATACATCTTTTACAAATGTTATACACGAGTCCCTACATAAATAAATTCTGAACATCAGATGAAGATTTTTACATAAAATGGTAAAGTCAGTAAAAAAAAAAAAACTTCATGGCTAACATAGCCAGTAATATATGGTGCTTGTTTTCTATTTCAGATGATGAACCACCTTGTAAAAAGAAGAAAATGTCAGCGCTGGACGAGCTGTTGGGAGACTTTGAAGTGAGGATGGCAACTAGATCTGTGAGGGACCAGGCCAGTGAAGAAGTCAAGAGGTAAAGAGAGCATGTTTTTATATTAATCCGTGCCCACCTGCTCACACAAACTCATGTTCGTGCTGCTGTTGTTAGGTGTACTGTTCTTGCATTATGTTTTGTATTATTAAGTTCAAGTTCAAGTGTTTATTTGTCATATGCAGGTTAACACAGGGTTAACTTAGTACAATGAAATGCTCAGGATGAGAAAAAACGATTTTGACTTGCTAAAAAACAAACAACAAGCAAACAGGAAATACTAAAGCATGCAATAAGGGTACAAAATAAACTACCAAAAAGTGAAACAGTAATTATAATATTTACAGTTTCTGAAGAGAAAAATAGTAAACAACATGGTAGAATTTTAACGGTGAAGCAGGATGAATTTGTGTGAATAACTATTTCAAGGTAGTAATGAAATATAAGCTAAAATGCACATGATCTATATTGCACTAGCCTGGTTTAAACCAGACCCTTGTCCTTCACTTCGCTTTGGACTAGGGTCTGGCATCTCTGCCATAGACAACGATTTCTCCTGGAGATTTTTGAATGGACCAATCAGAGAACAGGAGGCAGAGTTTTGTTAGTTTAGCCTGGCGAGGTCCAGGCTATCAGATAAATTGCTCAGAAACCACTCGGTGGATATTTTTTCTGCCACCAGTGTGTAATTATATGTCTTTAATTTACTGACTGTTGGCCTAGATGAAACATTTGAGATAAAATTCGATTTTTTATCATTTATTTTCGTAGCGCACCCGAGGCTGTTTGGAAAATATCAAACCGAAACTATTTAATATCCAGCAGATTTGACCATTTCGTGAATTGATTTAGGAACTGTTAAGCTCAGGAACACTTCTGATATAACGTCAGCTGAAATATATTTTTTCTCAGCAGAGAAATAATAGTTTTTTACCTTGTTTTGATGAAAATTCGTTCGTGGCGGCAGCCATTTTGAATGACGACGTCAGTCGACATCGTTCAAAACTCCGCCTTCTGCTCTCTGATTGCTCAGGAACACTTCTGATATAACGTCAGCTATGAAATATATTTTTTCTCAGCAGAGAAATAATAGTTTTTTACCTTGTTTTATTGAAAATTCCTTCGTGGCGGCAGCCATTTTGAATGACGACGTCAGTCGACGTCGTTCAAAACTCCGCCTTCTGCTCTCTGATTGGTCCGAACAAAAATCTACCGGAGAAATCCTTGTGGGTGGGGGAAGTCCCAGACTGTGCAGTGAAGGGAAATGAGAATTGAGCGGAGCTGTGCAGGAAGGCGAGGGCCAGGCTAATATTGCACATAACTACCAAACTACAGGTTGTGTGACAGGTTATTGCACAGCGGGTTATTGCACACACAGGAGCTTTGTGCTTATGGTAGCTTATTCCTGGGTTGTTTTTTTTGTAGTGATTTTTATTTTATTACATGCTGCTGTAACCATTTGTGCCTTTTATATTTTTTCTGTATTTTCTGTAGGAAATTTTCTTTTAGCTGGTCTTTAGGTCCATGTTTAAAAATAAACACATTTAACATGTGATTATTTTGTTTGGCTTTTTACTTTATTTTTACCAGTGCTTTACAGCACCCTTTTAGATATGATATATGTGGACTTTTACAAATTTAAAAATGCTCTAAGAATGTCACATTTATAGAAGTGGTCCTTTTTCTTTCATAATGAAATATTTGTCTACCGGTACATCAACAAATGTTAAAACGTAGAATTATTTGAAGTTTAATCGAATCGAACCGAATCGCTTTTACACTGCATCGAATCGAATCGAATCGTTCCGTTTTTAAAATAAATCGTTTTTGAATCGAATCGTAACCTTTGTATCTAGATGTGAATCGAATCGTCTGTCACACAGAGATGTACAACCCTAATATATATACATATATATAAATATACATATATATATATATATATATATAATATATATATAATATATATATAATAATAATAATAATAATAATGAATTCCATTTATAATGCACTTTTCATTAATAAAAATCTCAAAGTGCTACAAAGTGTAATAAAGCAAAGATCAAAATAAAACAAGTGATAAAATCAAATAAAATCAATAATAATATCGACTAAGATCAAAGATAAAATCATGTGGATGCAGATTAGGCTTGCTTAAAAAATAAATAAAATAAAACAAGTGATAAAATCAAGTAAAATCAATAATGATATCAGCTAAGATCAAAGATAAAATCATGTGGAGGCAGAATAGGCTTGCTTAAAAAAATATTATCCTGCCAATGACCTTTTAATGAACTTTAGTTCACCATTAAATCTCGAACCACATTCTACAAAAACATATATATTTTAAATTGTATACGTTTTCTTCATCATTTGATGTATTTGCGTTCATTTTGTCTACTTTTATTGTTCTCTTTAGGTATGTGGATTTGTTTCTTGTTCAGATTATTTATTTTTTTAGCTTTGCTTTAAAGTTTAATTATTGTTTTGTGATTTGTACATCTGTGGGTTAGAATTAGGGATGTCCCAAGCCGATCACATGATCGGAAATCGGTCCCAATCATGTGGTTTCAGACTCGATTTGAATCGGGCGTTACACACCGATCAGGGATCGGATATATATGTGTACAGTATATTTATTCTAAACACAAATATTATATTAACTGTTAGTATGTTGTGTTACAGAGTCAAATTGTCTCGAAACAAAACATGCACAATATTTTTGCAGCAGTGCCTGCCGTAAAGCAGTGACTGGCATAAAAAAAGAAGCAGAACACGGCATTAGCTTGAAGTGGAGGTAGGCATGTCTGTCGTGTGGAGATATTTTAAAGTGGATGACAAAGATATTGCGTTTGCAAACTGTGAGATATGTAAAGTTCGTATTTCAAGAGGAGGTAAGGAAAAGGCTGCATTTAACACAACAAACCTGATAAAGCACCTCAACTTCATTGTGAAGAATTTATTTCTTATCCACAATATTCCTGAAGGTGGCACTGTATTTGCGATTATGGGACTTACTTCCGTTTGACCCCGGAAGTGCCTGTATTCCATAGGTGGAGTATGGATCGCGGGTGTTTTTGAAAGTTATTTTCATTCATTTTATCGGAGCAAACACAGCTTTTGTTTAAACGGAACGTTTACTGAAATGTCCTACCGGGGTTCAGGTACCTGCTGTGCTGTTCGCGGCTGCACCAACAACCGGACCAAGCTAAATCTTTGGCTAAAACAACAGTGTTTTCAACACGGACCCAAAACAAAGAAAGAGTGTTCCTGCATCCTTCTCTATGGCTGTGTCTGCGCGATCAGGTAACATCTGTAATTTCTTTTTATTCAGGGAGGGTTTATTAATGAGAGTTTTGGAAGATTTACTGTCTTAAAACGATAGATCTCAGATGCGACCGGTATTTTTAGCCGGGATAGCAGCTAACAAACCTTAGCCGAGAGGCCGGAGCAAACGCGTTCGCTATTTATGTATTTTTAAATTATGTCAGCGCGATCAGGTCACATCTGTTATTTCTTTTTATTCGGGGAGGGATATTAATGAGAGTTTTGGAAGATTTACTGTCTTAAAACGATAGATCTCAGATGCGACCGGTATTTTTAGCCGGGATAGCAGCTAACAAACCTTAGCCGAGAGGCCGGAGCAAACGCGTTCGCTATTTATGTATTTTTAAATTATGTCAGCGCGATCAGGTCACATCTGTTATTTCTTTTTATTCGGGGAGGGATATTAATGAGAGTTTTGGAAGATTTACTGTCTTAAAACGATAGATCTCAGATGCGACCGGTATTTTTAGCCGGGATAGCAGCTAACAAACCTT
>JBBPBX010060533.1:0-21409 GCA_038048925.1 Garcialebias charrua
AACAACTTCATGCTTTGCACATGTTACAACTTCATGATTTGCACATGTTACAACAACTTCATGCTTTGCACATGTTACAACTTCATGCTTTGCACATGTTACAACAACTTCATGCTTTGCACATGTTACAACAACTTCATGCTTTGCACATGTTACAACAACTTCATGCTTTGCACATGTTACAACAACTTCATGCTTTGCACATGTTACAACAACTTCATGCTTTGCACATGTTACAACAACTTCATGCTTTGCACATGTTACAACTTCATGATTTGCACATGTTACAACAACTTCATGCTTTGCACATGTTACAACTTCATGATTTGCACATGTTACAACAACTTCATGCTTTGCACATGTTACAACAACTTCATGCTTTGCACATGTTACAACAACTTCATGCTTTGCACATGTTACAACAACTTCATGCTTTGCACATGTTACAACAACTTCATGCTTTGCACATGTTACAACAACTTCATGCTTTGCACATGTTACAACAACTTCATGCTTTGCACATGTTACAACTTCATGATTTGCACATGTTACAACAACTTCATGCTTTGCACATGTTACAACTTCATGCTTTGCACATGTTACAACAACTTCATGCTTTGCACATGTTACAACAACTTCATGCTTTGCACATGTTACAACAACTTCATGCTTTGCACATGTTACAACAACTTCATGCTTTGCACATGTTACAACAACTTCATGCTTTGCACATGTTACAACTTCATGCTTTGCACATGTTACAACAACTTCATGCTTTGCACATGTTACAACTTCATGATTTGCACATGTTACAACAACTTCATGCTTTGCACATGTTACAACTTCATGCTTTGCACATGTTACAACAACTTCATGCTTTGCACATGTTACAACAACTTCATGCTTTGCACATGTTACAACAACTTCATGCTTTGCACATGTTACAACAACTTCATGCTTTGCACATGTTACAACAACTTCATGCTTTGCACATGTTACAACTTCATGCTTTGCACATGTTACAACAACTTCATGCTTTGCACATGTTACAACAACTTCATGCTTTGCACATGTTACAACAACTTCATGCTTTGCACATGTTACAACAACTTCATGCTTTGCACATGTTACAACAACTTCATGCTTTGCACATGTTACAACAACTTCATGCTTTGCACATGTCACAACAACTTCATGCTTTGCACATGTTACAACAACTTCATGCTTTGCACATGTTACAACAACTTCATGCTTTGCACATGTTACAACTTCATGCTTTGCACATGTTACAACAACTTCATGCTTTGCACATGTTACAACTTCATGATTTGCACATGTTACAACAACTTCATGCTTTGCACATGTTACAACAACTTCATGCTTTGCACATGTCACAACAACTTCATGCTTTGCACATGTTACAACTTCATGCTTTGCACATGTTACAACAACTTCATGCTTTGCACATGTTACAACTTCATGATTTGCACATGTTACAACAACTTCATGCTTTGCACATGTTACAACTTCATGATTTGCACATGTTACAACAACTTCATGCTTTGCACATGTTACAACAACTTCATGCTTTGCACATGTTACAACAACTTCATGCTTTGCACATGTTACAACAACTTCATGATTTGCACATGTTACAACAACTTCATGCTTTGCACATGTTACAACTTCATGATTTGCACATGTTACAACTTCATGATTTGCACATGTTACAACAACTTCATGCTTTGCACATGTTACAACTTCATGATTTGCACATGTTACAACAACTTCATGCTTTGCACATGTTACAACAACTTCATGCTTTGCACATGTTACAACAACTTCATGCTTTGCACATGTTACAACAACTTCATGCTTTGCACATGTTACAACAACTTCATGCTTTGCACATGTTACAACAACTTCATGCTTTGCACATGTTACAACAACTTCATGCTTTGCACATGTTACAACAACTTCATGCTTTGCACATGTTACAACAACTTCATGCTTTGCACATGTTACAACTTCATGATTTGCACATGTTACAACAACTTCATGCTTTGCACATGTTACAACTTCATGCTTTGCACATGTTACAACAACTTCATGCTTTGCACATGTTACAACAACTTCATGCTTTGCACATGTTACAACAACTTCATGCTTTGCACATGTTACAACAACTTCATGCTTTGCACATGTAACAACTTCATGCTTTGCACATGTTACAACTTCATGCTTTGCACATGTTACAACAACTTCATGCTTTGCACATGTTACAACTTCATGATTTGCACATGTTACAACAACTTCATGCTTTGCACATGTTACAACTTCATGATTTGCACATGTTACAACAACTTCATGCTTTGCACATGTTACAACTTCATGCTTTGCACATGTCACAACAACTTCATGCTTTGCACATGTTACAACTTCATGCTTTGCACATGTTACAACAACTTCATGCTTTGCACATGTTACAACTTCATGATTTGCACATGTTACAACAACTTCATGCTTTGCACATGTTACAACTTCATGATTTGCACATGTTACAACAACTTCATGCTTTGCACATGTTACAACAACTTCATGCTTTGCACATGTTACAACAACTTCATGCTTTGCACATGTTACAACAACTTCATGATTTGCACATGTTACAACAACTTCATGCTTTGCACATGTTACAACTTCATGTTTGCACATGTTACAACTTCATGATTTGCACATGTTACAACAACTTCATGCTTTGCACATGTTACAACTTCATGATTTGCACATGTTACAACAACTTCATGCTTTGCACATGTTACAACAACTTCATGCTTTGCACATGTTACAACAACTTCATGCTTTGCACATGTTACAACTTCATGCTTTGCACATGTTACAACAACTTCATGCTTTGCACATGTTACAACTTCATGCTTTGCACATGTTACAACAACTTCATGCTTTGCACATGTTACAACAACTTCATGCTTTGCACATGTTACAACAACTTCATGCTTTGCACATGTTACAACAACTTCATGCTTTGCACATGTCACAACAACTTCATGCTTTGCACATGTTACAACAACTTCATGCTTTGCACATGTTACAACAACTTCATGCTTTGCACATGTTACAACAACTTCATGCTTTGCACATGTTACAACAACTTCATGCTTTGCACATGTTACAACAACTTCATGCTTTGCACATGTCACAACAACTTCATGCTTTGCACATGTTACAACAACTTCATGCTTTGCACATGTTACAACAACTTCATGCTTTGCACATGTTACAACAACTTCATGCTTTGCACATGTTACAACAACTTCATGCTTTGCACATGTACAACAACTTCATGCTTTGCACATGTTACAACAACTTCATGCTTTGCACATGTTACAACAACTTCATGCTTTGCACATGTTACAACAACTTCATGCTTTGCACATGTTACAACAACTTCATGCTTTGCACATGTTACAACAACTTCATGCTTTGCACATGTCACAACAACTTCATGCTTTGCACATGTTACAACAACTTCATGCTTTGCACATGTCACAACAACTTCATGCTTTGCACATGTCACAACAACTTCATGCTTTGCACATGTTACAACAACTTCATGCTTTGCACATGTTACAACAACTTCATGCTTTGCACATGTTACAACAACTTCATGCTTTGCACATGTTACAACAACTTCATGCTTTGCACATGTCACAACAACTTCATGCTTTGCACATGTTACAACAACTTCATGCTTTGCACATGTTACAACAACTTCATGCTTTGCACATGTTACAACAACTTCATGCTTTGCACATGTTCACAACAACTTCATGCTTTGCACATGTTACAACAACTTCATGCTTTGCACATGTTACAACAACTTCATGCTTTGCACATGTTACAACAACTTCATGCTTTGCACATGTTACAACAACTTCATGCTTTGCACATGTTACAACTTCATGCTTTGCACATGTTACAACAACTTCATGCTTTGCACATGTTACAACAACTTCATGCTTTGCACATGTCACAACAACTTCATGCTTTGCACATGTTACAACTTCATGCTTTGCACATGTTACAACAACTTCATGCTTTGCACATGTTACAACTTCATGATTTGCACATGTTACAACAACTTCATGCTTTGCACATGTTACAACTTCATGATTTGCACATGTTACAACAACTTCATGCTTTGCACATGTTACAACAACTTCATGCTTTGCACATGTTACAACAACTTCATGCTTTGCACATGTTACAACAACTTCATGCTTTGCACATGTTACAACAACTTCATGCTTTGCACATGTTACAACTTCATGCTTTGCACATGTTACAACAACTTCATGCTTTGCACATGTTACAACTTCATGATTTGCACATGTTACAACAACTTCATGCTTTGCACATGTTACAACTTCATGATTTGCACATGTTACAACAACTTCATGCTTTGCACATGTTACAACAACTTCATGCTTTGCACATGTTACAACAACTTCATGCTTTGCACATGTTACAACTTCATGCTTTGCACATGTTACAACAACTTCATGCTTTGCACATGTTACAACTTCATGATTTGCACATGTTACAACAACTTCATGCTTTGCACATGTTACAACTTCATGATTTGCACATGTTACAACAACTTCATGCTTTGCACATGTTACAACAACTTCATGCTTTGCACATGTTACAACAACTTCATGCTTTGCACATGTTACAACAACTTCATGCTTTGCACATGTTACAACAACTTCATGCTTTGCACATGTTACAACTTCATGATTTGCACATGTTACAACTTCATGCTTTGCACATGTTACAACAACTTCATGCTTTGCACATGTTACAACTTCATGATTTGCACATGTTACAACAACTTCATGCTTTGCACATGTTACAACAACTTCATGCTTTGCACATGTTACAACAACTTCATGCTTTGCACATGTTACAACAACTTCATGCTTTGCACATGTTACAACAACTTCATGCTTTGCACATGTTACAACAACTTCATGCTTTGCACATGTTACAACAACTTCATGCTTTGCACATGTTACAACAACTTCATGCTTTGCACATGTTACAACAACTTCATGCTTTGCACATGTTACAACTTCATGCTTTGCACATGTTACAACAACTTCATGCTTTGCACATGTTACAACAACTTCATGCTTTGCACATGTTACAACAACTTCATGCTTTGCACATGTTACAACAACTTCATGCTTTGCACATGTTACAACAACTTCATGCTTTGCACATGTTACAACAACTTCATGCTTTGCACATGTTACAACAACTTCATGCTTTGCACATGTTACAACTTCATGCTTTGCACATGTTACAACAACTTCATGCTTTGCACATGTTACAACTTCATGATTTGCACATGTTACAACAACTTCATGCTTTGCACATGTTACAACTTCATGATTTGCACATGTTACAACAACTTCATGCTTTGCACATGTTACAACAACTTCATGCTTTGCACATGTTACAACAACTTCATGCTTTGCACATGTTACAACTTCATGCTTTGCACATGTTACAACAACTTCATGCTTTGCACATGTTACAACTTCATGATTTGCACATGTTACAACAACTTCATGCTTTGCACATGTTACAACTTCATGCTTTGCACATGTTACAACAACTTCATGCTTTGCACATGTTACAACAACTTCATGCTTTGCACATGTTACAACAACTTCATGCTTTGCACATGTTACAACAACTTCATGCTTTGCACATGTTACAACAACTTCATGCTTTGCACATGTTACAACAACTTCATGATTTGCACATGTTACAACTTCATGCTTTGCACATGTTACAACAACTTCATGCTTTGCACATGTTACAACTTCATGATTTGCACATGTTACAACAACTTCATGCTTTGCACATGTTCAACAACTTCATGCTTTGCACATGTTACAACAACTTCATGCTTTGCACATGTTACAACAACTTCATGCTTTGCACATGTTACAACAACTTCATGCTTTGCACATGTTACAACAACTTCATGCTTTGCACATGTTACAACAACTTCATGCTTTGCACATGTTAACAACTTCATGCTTTGCACATGTTACAACAACTTCATGCTTTGCACATGTTACAACAACTTCATGCTTTGCACATGTTACAACAACTTCATGCTTTGCACATGTTACAACAACTTCATGCTTTGCACATGTCACAACAACTTCATGCTTTGCACATGTCACAACAACTTCATGCTTTGCACATGTTACAACAACTTCATGCTTTGCACATGTTACAACAACTTCATGCTTTGCACATGTTACAACAACTTCATGCTTTGCACATGTTACAACAACTTCATGCTTTGCACATGTTACAACAACTTCATGCTTTGCACATGTCACAACAACTTCATGCTTTGCACATGTTACAACAACTTCATGCTTTGCACATGTCACAACAACTTCATGCTTTGCACATGTTACAACAACTTCATGCTTTGCACATGTTACAACAACTTCATGCTTTGCACATGTTACAACAACTTCATGCTTTGCACATGTTACAACAACTTCATGCTTTGCACATGTTACAACAACTTCATGCTTTGCACATGTCACAACAACTTCATGCTTTGCACATGTTACAACAACTTCATGCTTTGCACATGTCACAACAACTTCATGCTTTGCACATGTCACAACAACTTCATGCTTTGCACATGTTACAACAACTTCATGCTTTGCACATGTTACAACAACTTCATGCTTTGCACATGTCACAACAACTTCATGCTTTGCACATGTTACAACAACTTCATGCTTTGCACATGTCACAACAACTTCATGCTTTGCACATGTTACAACAACTTCATGCTTTGCACATGTTACAACAACTTCATGCTTTGCACATGTTACAACAACTTCATGCTTTGCACATGTCACAACAACTTCATGCTTTGCACATGTTACAACAACTTCATGCTTTGCACATGTTACAACAACTTCATGCTTTGCACATGTTACAACAACTTCATGCTTTGCACATGTTACAACAACTTCATGCTTTGCACATGTTACAACAACTTCATGCTTTGCACATGTTACAACAACTTCATGCTTTGCACATGTTACAACAACTTCATGCTTTGCACATGTTACAACAACTTCATGCTTTGCACATGTTACAACAACTTCATGCTTTGCACATGTTACAACAACTTCATGCTTTGCACATGTTACAACAACTTCATGCTTTGCACATGTTACAACAACTTCATGCTTTGCACATGTTACAACAACTTCATGCTTTGCACATGTTACAACAACTTCATGCTTTGCACATGTTACAACAACTTCATGCTTTGCACATGTTACAACAACTTCATGCTTTGCACATGTTACAACAACTTCATGCTTTGCACATGTTACAACAACTTCATGCTTTGCACATGTTACAACAACTTCATGCTTTGCACATGTTACAACAACTTCATGCTTTGCACATGTTACAACAACTTCATGCTTTGCACATGTTACAACAACTTCATGCTTTGCACATGTTACAACAACTTCATGCTTTGCACATGTCACAACAACTTCATGCTTTGCACATGTTACAACAACTTCATGCTTTGCACATGTTACAACAACTTCATGCTTTGCACATGTTACAACAACTTCATGCTTTGCACATGTTACAACAACTTCATGCTTTGCACATGTTACAACAACTTCATGCTTTGCACATGTTACAACAACTTCATGCTTTGCACATGTCACAACAACTTCATGCTTTGCACATGTTACAACAACTTCATGCTTTGCACATGTCACAACAACTTCATGCTTTGCACATGTCACAACAACTTCATGCTTTGCACATGTTACAACAACTTCATGCTTTGCACATGTTACAACAACTTCATGCTTTGCACATGTTACAACAACTTCATGCTTTGCACATGTTACAACAACTTCATGCTTTGCACATGTTACAACAACTTCATGCTTTGCACATGTCACAACAACTTCATGCTTTGCACATGTTACAACAACTTCATGCTTTGCACATGTCACAACAACTTCATGCTTTGCACATGTTACAACAACTTCATGCTTTGCACATGTTACAACAACTTCATGCTTTGCACATGTTACAACAACTTCATGCTTTGCACATGTTACAACAACTTCATGCTTTGCACATGTCACAACAACTTCATGCTTTGCACATGTTACAACAACTTCATGCTTTGCACATGTCACAACAACTTCATGCTTTGCACATGTCACAACAACTTCATGCTTTGCACATGTTACAACAACTTCATGCTTTGCACATGTTACAACAACTTCATGCTTTGCACATGTTACAACAACTTCATGCTTTGCACATGTCACAACAACTTCATGCTTTGCACATGTTACAACAACTTCATGCTTTGCACATAATAATAATAATAATAAACTTTATTTGTATAGCACCTTCCTACAATGCCTTGCATTGACCAAGGTGCTTAACAGGATAAAAAGATGAATAAACTGGAACAATAAATCAATGAAAATAGAATAAGAAACAACAGCAATAAAAGAAGCAATGGAAATAAAAAATGCTACATACTAAAATAACACAAGTAATAAAAGTTACACGCTGAAAGCTTTTTTGAACAAGTGGAAATAAAAAGGCAATGGAAATTAAAAAATGTTACATATTAAAATACCAGAAGTAATAAAAGTTACACACTGGAAGCTTATTTGAGCAAGTGGAAATAAAAAGGCAATGGAAATAAAAAATGCTACATACTAAACTACCAAAAGTAATAAAAGTTACACACTGAAAGCTTTTTTACACACTGAAAGCTTTTTTGAACAAGTGGGTCTTCAGTCTGGTTTTGAACAGAGTCAGATCAGAGGTGGCACGCAGCTCAAGGGGGAGGCTGTTCCAGGCTTTTGGGCCGGCAACAGAAAATGACCGGTCTCCCCATTGTTTGTACCTTGAGCGAGGCACCTCCAGCAGGTGTTGACTGGCAGATCGTAAATCTCTGCCGGGCTGATGGGCTTTCAAAAGTTCTGAGATGTACAGAGGAGCAAGTCCATTCAGAGCTTTGAAAACAAACAGGAGCAGCTTGAACTGTATCCTGAACTGAACCGGGAGCCAGTGTAGAGAGGACAGGACAGGAGTGATGTGTTCATATTTTCGTGTGTTGGTCAAAAAGCGCGCGGCAGAGTTCTGTACAAGCTGTAAACGGGAGATGGAGGATTGATTAATACCAACATACAAAGCATTACAATAATCAAGTCTGGAGGTCACAAAGGCATGGATGGCCTTCTCCAGATCACCACGGCTGAGAAATGACTTGACTTTGGAGAGCAGTCGGAGCTGAAAGAAGCTGGTCTTGACAACAGAACTGATCTGTTTATCAAACTTTAAGTTGGAGTCAAGCTGCACTCCAAGATTTCTGACCACCGGGTTGAAGTGGGGGAGGGGAAAACCAACACTGGGACTGGGAAGGATGTTGCTGGTGTCACCAGGTGCACCAAATAAAATGCATTCAGTTTTATCTGTGTTTAGGTGGAGGAAGTTTTGAGAGAGCCAGTGCTTAATGTCATTTAAGCAGTTGACAAGAGTGTTTGAACTGAGTGAGGGGTTGGGAGTGACTGGCAGATAGATTTGTAAATCGTCTGCATACATGTGAAAAGACAGGTTATGACGTGCAATGATTGATCCTAATGGCAGCATGTAAAGAGAGAAGAGGACTGGCCCTAGAATAGATCCCTGTGGTACGCCAGAGGTCAGAGGGGTTGATGAAGAGGAGGACAGATCGCCTATCATGACAGAAAAAGTTCTCCCAGACAGGTAAGATTTGAACCACTCAAGCACAGCTCCCTGGAGGCCAACCTGCTGAGACAAGCGGTTGATTAGTACCTGATGGTCGACGGTGTCAAAAGCTGCTGAGAGGTCTAACATCACCAGCAGAGCAGGGTTTTTTGCATCCAGGGACAGAAGAATGTCATTCTGTACTTTGAGCAGTGCAGATTCAGTACTGTGACGAGCTCGAAAACCTGACTGAAATTTTTCAAACAGGTTGTTGAGTTCTAGAAAAGATTGAAGTTGAATAAAAACAATCTTTTCTAGGACCTTTGATAGAAATGACAGATGGGAAACTGGTCTGAAATTAGAGAGAGCTGTAGGATCTAGGCCTGGTTTTTTGAGAAGAGGCCTGACCACAGCATGTTTGAAAGCAGATGGCACAAAACCTGAAGATAGACAGCTGTTAATAAATGACAAAACACAAGGACCAATTACATCAAAGGATTGTTTGAACATTTTAGAGGGAATGATGTTTCACATGTTACAACAACTTCATGCTTTGCACATGTTACAACAACTTCATGCTTTGCACATGTTACAACAACTTCATGCTTTGCACATGTTACAACTTCATGCTTTGCACATGTTACAACAACTTCATGCTTTGCACATGTTACAACAACTTCATGCTTTGCACATGTTACAACAACTTCATGCTTTGCACATGTTACAACAACTTCATGCTTTGCACATGTTACAACAACTTCATGCTTTGCACATGTTACAACTTCATGCTTTGCACATGTTACAACAACTTCATGCTTTGCACATGTTACAACAACTTCATGCTTTGCACATGTTACAACAACTTCATGCTTTGCACATGTTACAACAACTTCATGCTTTGCACATGTTACAACAACTTCATGCTTTGCACATGTTACAACAACTTCATGCTTTGCACATGTTACAACAACTTCATGCTTTGCACATGTTACAACAACTTCATGCTTTGCACATGTTCACAACAACTTCATGCTTTGCACATGTTACAACAACTTCATGCTTTGCACATGTTACAACAACTTCATGCTTTGCACATGTTACAACAACTTCATGCTTTGCACATGTTACAACAACTTCATGCTTTGCACATGTCACAACAACTTCATGCTTTGCACATGTCACAACAACTTCATGCTTTGCACATGTTACAACAACTTCATGCTTTGCACATGTTACAACAACTTCATGCTTTGCACATGTTACAACAACTTCATGCTTTGCACATGTCACAACAACTTCATGCTTTGCACATGTTACAACAACTTCATGCTTTGCACATGTTACAACAACTTCATGCTTTGCACATGTTACAACAACTTCATGCTTTGCACATGTCACAACAACTTCATGCTTTGCACATGTTACAACAACTTCATGCTTTGCACATGTTACAACAACTTCATGCTTTGCACATGTCACAACAACTTCATGCTTTGCACATGTTACAACAACTTCATGCTTTGCACATGTTACAACAACTTCATGCTTTGCACATGTTACAACAACTTCATGCTTTGCACATGTTACAACAACTTCATGCTTTGCACATGTTACAACAACTTCATGCTTTGCACATGTTACAACAACTTCATGCTTTGCACATGTTACAACAACTTCATGCTTTGCACATGTTACAACAACTTCATGCTTTGCACATGTTACAACAACTTCATGCTTTGCACATGTTACAACAACTTCATGCTTTGCACATGTTACAACAACTTCATGCTTTGCACATGTTACAACAACTTCATGCTTTGCACATGTTACAACAACTTCATGCTTTGCACATGTTACAACAACTTCATGCTTTGCACATGTTACAACAACTTCATGCTTTGCACATGTTACAACAACTTCATGCTTTGCACATGTTACAACAACTTCATGCTTTGCACATGTTACAACAACTTCATGCTTTGCACATGTTACAACAACTTCATGCTTTGCACATGTTACAACAACTTCATGCTTTGCACATGTTACAACAACTTCATGCTTTGCACATGTTACAACAACTTCATGCTTTGCACATGTTACAACAACTTCATGCTTTGCACATGTTACAACAACTTCATGCTTTGCACATGTTACAACAACTTCATGCTTTGCACATGTTACAACAACTTCATGCTTTGCACATGTTACAACAACTTCATGCTTTGCACATGTCACAACAACTTCATGCTTTGCACATGTTACAACAACTTCATGCTTTGCACATGTCACAACAACTTCATGCTTTGCACATGTTACAACAACTTCATGCTTTGCACATGTTACAACAACTTCATGCTTTGCACATGTTACAACAACTTCATGCTTTGCACATGTTACAACAACTTCATGCTTTGCACATGTTACAACAACTTCATGCTTTGCACATGTTACAACAACTTCATGCTTTGCACATGTTACAACAACTTCATGCTTTGCACATGTTACAACAACTTCATGCTTTGCACATGTTACAACAACTTCATGCTTTGCACATGTTACAACAACTTCATGCTTTGCACATGTTACAACTTCATGCTTTGCACATGTTACAACAACTTCATGCTTTGCACATGTTACAACAACTTCATGCTTTGCACATGTTACAACAACTTCATGCTTTGCACATGTTACAACAACTTCATGCTTTGCACATGTTACAACAACTTCATGCTTTGCACATGTTACAACAACTTCATGCTTTGCACATGTCACAACAACTTCATGCTTTGCACATGTTACAACAACTTCATGCTTTGCACATGTTACAACAACTTCATGCTTTGCACATGTTACAACAACTTCATGCTTTGCACATGTTACAACAACTTCATGCTTTGCACATGTTACAACAACTTCATGCTTTGCACATGTCACAACAACTTCATGCTTTGCACATGTTACAACAACTTCATGCTTTGCACATGTTACAACAACTTCATGCTTTGCACATGTCACAACAACTTCATGCTTTGCACATGTTACAACAACTTCATGCTTTGCACATGTTACAACAACTTCATGCTTTGCACATGTTACAACAACTTCATGCTTTGCACATGTTACAACAACTTCATGCTTTGCACATGTTACAACAACTTCATGCTTTGCACATGTTACAACAACTTCATGCTTTGCACATGTTACAACAACTTCATGCTTTGCACATGTCACAACAACTTCATGCTTTGCACATGTTACAACAACTTCATGCTTTGCACATGTTACAACAACTTCATGCTTTGCACATGTCACAACAACTTCATGCTTTGCACATGTTACAACAACTTCATGCTTTGCACATGTTACAACAACTTCATGCTTTGCACATGTTACAACAACTTCATGCTTTGCACATGTTACAACAACTTCATGCTTTGCACATGTTACAACAACTTCATGCTTTGCACATGTTACAACAACTTCATGCTTTGCACATGTCACAACAACTTCATGCTTTGCACATGTTACAACAACTTCATGCTTTGCACATGTTACAACAACTTCATGCTTTGCACATGTTACAACAACTTCATGCTTTGCACATGTTACAACAACTTCATGCTTTGCACATGTTACAACAACTTCATGCTTTGCACATGTTACAACAACTTCATGCTTTGCACATGTTACAACAACTTCATGCTTTGCACATGTTACAACAACTTCATGCTTTGCACATGTTACAACAACTTCATGCTTTGCACATGTTACAACAACTTCATGCTTTGCACATGTTACAACAACTTCATGCTTTGCACATGTTACAACAACTTCATGCTTTGCACATGTTACAACAACTTCATGCTTTGCACATGTTACAACAACTTCATGCTTTGCACATGTTACAACAACTTCATGCTTTGCACATGTTACAACAACTTCATGCTTTGCACATGTTACAACAACTTCATGCTTTGCACATGTTACAACAACTTCATGCTTTGCACATGTTACAACAACTTCATGCTTTGCACATGTTACAACAACTTCATGCTTTGCACATGTTACAACAACTTCATGCTTTGCACATGTTACAACAACTTCATGCTTTGCACATGTTACAACAACTTCATGCTTTGCACATGTCACAACAACTTCATGCTTTGCACATGTTACAACAACTTCATGCTTTGCACATGTTACAACAACTTCATGCTTTGCACATGTCACAACAACTTCATGCTTTGCACATGTTACAACAACTTCATGCTTTGCACATGTTACAACAACTTCATGCTTTGCACATGTCACAACAACTTCATGCTTTGCACATGTTACAACAACTTCATGCTTTGCACATGTTACAACAACTTCATGCTTTGCACATGTTACAACAACTTCATGCTTTGCACATGTTACAACAACTTCATGCTTTGCACATGTTACAACAACTTCATGCTTTGCACATGTTACAACAACTTCATGCTTTGCACATGTTACAACAACTTCATGCTTTGCACATGTTACAACAACTTCATGCTTTGCACATGTTACAACAACTTCATGCTTTGCACATGTTACAACAACTTCATGCTTTGCACATGTTACAACAACTTCATGCTTTGCACATGTTACAACAACTTCATGCTTTGCACATGTCACAACAACTTCATGCTTTGCACATGTTACAACAACTTCATGCTTTGCACATGTTACAACAACTTCATGCTTTGCACATGTTACAACAACTTCATGCTTTGCACATGTCACAACAACTTCATGCTTTGCACATGTTACAACAACTTCATGCTTTGCACATGTTACAACAACTTCATGCTTTGCACATGTTACAACAACTTCATGCTTTGCACATGTTACAACAACTTCATGCTTTGCACATGTTACAACAACTTCATGCTTTGCACATGTTACAACAACTTCATGCTTTGCACATGTTACAACAACTTCATGCTTTGCACATGTTACAACAACTTCATGCTTTGCACATGTTACAACAACTTCATGCTTTGCACATGTTACAACAACTTCATGCTTTGCACATGTTACAACAACTTCATGCTTTGCACATGTTACAACAACTTCATGCTTTGCACATGTTACAACAACTTCATGCTTTGCACATGTTACAACAACTTCATGCTTTGCACATGTTACAACAACTTCATGCTTTGCACATGTCACAACAACTTCATGCTTTGCACATGTTACAACAACTTCATGCTTTGCACATGTTACAACAACTTCATGCTTTGCACATGTTACAACAACTTCATGCTTTGCACATGTAACAACTTCATGCTTTGCACATGTTACAACAACTTCATGCTTTGCACATGTTACAACAACTTCATGCTTTGCACATGTTACAACAACTTCATGCTTTGCACATGTTACAACAACTTCATGCTTTGCACATGTTACAACAACTTCATGCTTTGCACATGTTACAACAACTTCATGCTTTGCACATGTTACAACAACTTCATGCTTTGCACATGTCACAACAACTTCATGCTTTGCACATGTTACAACAACTTCATGCTTTGCACATGTTACAACAACTTCATGCTTTGCACATGTTACAACAACTTCATGCTTTGCACATGTTACAACAACTTCATGCTTTGCACATGTTACAACAACTTCATGCTTTGCACATGTTACAACTTCATGCTTTGCACATGTTACAACAACTTCATGCTTTGCACATGTTACAACAACTTCATGCTTTGCACATGTTACAACAACTTCATGCTTTGCACATGTTACAACAACTTCATGCTTTGCACATGTTACAACAACTTCATGCTTTGCACATGTTACAACAACTTCATGCTTTGCACATGTTACAACAACTTCATGCTTTGCACATGTTACAACAACTTCATGCTTTGCACATGTTACAACAACTTCATGCTTTGCACATGTTACAACAACTTCATGCTTTGCACATGTTACAACAACTTCATGCTTTGCACATGTTACAACAACTTCATGCTTTGCACATGTTACAACAACTTCATGCTTTGCACATGTTACAACAACTTCATGCTTTGCACATGTTACAACAACTTCATGCTTTGCACATGTTACAACAACTTCATGCTTTGCACATGTTACAACAACTTCATGCTTTGCACATGTTACAACAACTTCATGCTTTGCACATGTTACAACAACTTCATGCTTTGCACATGTTACAACAACTTCATGCTTTGCACATGTTACAACAACTTCATGCTTTGCACATGTTACAACAACTTCATGCTTTGCACATGTTACAACAACTTCATGCTTTGCACATGTTACAACAACTTCATGCTTTGCACATGTTACAACAACTTCATGCTTTGCACATGTTACAACAACTTCATGCTTTGCACATGTTACAACAACTTCATGCTTTGCACATGTTACAACAACTTCATGCTTTGCACATGTTACAACAACTTCATGCTTTGCACATGTTAACAACTTCATGCTTTGCACATGTTACAACAACTTCATGCTTTGCACATGTTACAACAACTTCATGCTTTGCACATGTTACAACAACTTCATGCTTTGCACATGTTACAACAACTTCATGCTTTGCACATGTTACAACAACTTCATGCTTTGCACATGTTACAACAACTTCATGCTTTGCACATGTTACAACAACTTCATGCTTTGCACATGTTACAACAACTTCATGCTTTGCACATGTTACAACTTCATGCTTTGCACATGTTACAACAACTTCATGCTTTGCACATGTTACAACAACTTCATGCTTTGCACATGTTACAACAACTTCATGCTTTGCACATGTTACAACAACTTCATGCTTTGCACATGTTACAACAACTTCATGCTTTGCACATGTTACAACAACTTCATGCTTTGCACATGTTACAACAACTTCATGCTTTGCACATGTTAAAACAACTTCATGCTTTGCACATGTTACAACAACTTCATGCTTTGCACATGTTACAACAACTTCATGATTTGCACATGTTACAACAACTTCATGCTTTGCACATGTTACAACTTCATGCTTTGCACATGTTACAACAACTTCATGCTTCGCACATGTTAAAACAACTTCATGCTTCGCACATGTTACAACAACTTCATGCTTTGCACATGTTAACAACTTCATGATTTGCACATGTTACAACAACTTCATGCTTTGCACATGTTAAAACAACTTCATGCTTTGCACATGTTACAACAACTTCATGCTTTGCACATGTTAAAACAACTTCATGCTTTGCACATGTTACAACTTCATGCTTTGCACATGTTACAACAACTTCATGCTTTGCACATGTTACAACAACTTCATGCTTTGCACATGTTACAACAACTTCATGCTTTGCACATGTTACAACAACTTCATGCTTTGCACATGTTACAACAACTTCATGCTTTGCACATGTTACAACAACTTCATGCTTTGCACATGTTACAACAACTTCATGCTTTGCACATGTTACAACAACTTCATGCTTTGCACATGTTACAACAACTTCATGCTTTGCACATGTTACAACAACTTCATGCTTTGCACATGTTACAACAACTTCATGCTTTGCACATGTTACAACAACTTCATGCTTTGCACATGTTACAACAACTTCATGCTTTGCACATGTTACAACAACTTCATGCTTTGCACATGTTACAACAACTTCATGCTTTGCACATGTTACAACAACTTCATGCTTTGCACATGTTACAACAACTTCATGCTTTGCACATGTTACAACTTCATGCTTTGCACATGTTACAACAACTTCATGCTTTGCACATGTTACAACAACTTCATGCTTTGCACATGTTACAACAACTTCATGCTTTGCACATGTTACAACAACTTCATGCTTTGCACATGTTACAACAACTTCATGCTTTGCACATGTTACAACAACTTCATGCTTTGCACATGTTACAACAACTTCATGCTTTGCACATGTTACAACAACTTCATGCTTTGCACATGTTACAACAACTTCATGCTTTGCACATGTTACAACAACTTCATGCTTTGCACATGTTACAACAACTTCATGCTTTGCACATGTTACAACAACTTCATGCTTTGCACATGTTACAACAACTTCATGCTTTGCACATGTTAAAACAACTTCATGCTTTGCACATGTTACAACAACTTCATGCTTTGCACATGTTACAACTTCATGATTTGCACATGTTACAACAACTTCATGCTTTGCACATGTTACAACTTCATGCATTGCACATGTTACAACAACTTCATGCTTCGCACATGTTAAAACAACTTCATGCTTTGCACATGTTACAACTTCATGCTTTGCACATGTTACAACAACTTCATGCTTTGCACATGTTACAACTTCATGCTTTGCACATGTTACAACAACTTCATGCTTTGCACATGTTACAACTTCATGATTTGCACATGTTACAACAACTTCATGCTTTGCACATGTTACAACTTCATGCTTTGCACATGTTACAACAACTTCATGCTTTGCACATGTTAAAACAACTTCATGCTTTGCACATGTTACAACTTCATGCTTTGCACATGTTACAACAACTTCATGCTTTGCACATGTTACAACTTCATGCTTTGCACATGTTACAACAACTTCATGCTTTGCACATGTTACAACAACTTCATGCTTTGCACATGTTACAACAACTTCATGCTTTGCACATGTTACAACAACTTCATGCTTTGCACATGTTACAACAACTTCATGCTTTGCACATGTTACAACAACTTCATGCTTTGCACATGTTACAACAACTTCATGCTTTGCACATGTTACAACAACTTCATGCTTTGCACATGTTACAACAACTTCATGCTTTGCACATGTTACAACAACTTCATGCTTTGCACATGTTACAACTTCATGATTTGCACATGTTACAACAACTTCATGCTTTGCACATGTTACAACTTCATGCTTTGCACATGTTACAACAACTTCATGCTTTGCACATGTTACAACAACTTCATGCTTTGCACATGTTACAACAACTTCATGCTTTGCACATGTTACAACAACTTCATGCTTTGCACATGTTACAACTTCATGCTTTGCACATGTTACAACAACTTCATGCTTTGCACATGTTACAACAACTTCATGCTTTGCACATGTTACAACAACTTCATGCTTTGCACATGTTACAACAACTTCATGCTTTGCACATGTTACAACAACTTCATGCTTTGCACATGTTACAACTTCATGCTTTGCACATGTTACAACTTCATGCTTTGCACATGTTACAACAACTTCATGCTTTGCACATGTTACAACAACTTCATGCTTTGCACATGTTACAACAACTTCATGCTTTGCACATGTTACAACAACTTCATGCTTTGCACATGTTACAACAACTTCATGCTTTGCACATGTTACAACAACTTCATGCTTTGCACATGTTACAACAACTTCATGCTTTGCACATGTTACAACAACTTCATGCTTTGCACATGTTACAACTTCATGCTTTGCACATGTTACAACAACTTCATGCTTTGCACATGTTAACAACTTCATGCTTTGCACATGTTACAACAACTTCATGCTTTGCACATGTTACAACAACTTCATGCTTTGCACATGTTACAACAACTTCATGCTTTGCACATGTTACAACAACTTCATGCTTTGCACATGTTACAACAACTTCATGCTTTGCACATGTTACAACAACTTCATGCTTTGCACATGTTACAACAACTTCATGCTTTGCACATGTTACAACAACTTCATGCTTTGCACATGTTACAACAACTTCATGCTTTGCACATGTTACAACAACTTCATGCTTTGCACATGTTACAACAACTTCATGCTTTGCACATGTTACAACAACTTCATGCTTTGCACATGTTACAACAACTTCATGCTTTGCACATGTTACAACAACTTCATGCTTTGCACATGTTACAACAACTTCATGCTTTGCACATGTTACAACTTCATGCTTTGCACATGTTACAACAACTTCATGCTTTGCACATGTTACAACAACTTCATGCTTTGCACATGTTACAACTTCATGCTTTGCACATGTTACAACAACTTCATGCTTTGCACATGTTACAACAACTTCATGCTTTGCACATGTTACAACAACTTCATGCTTTGCACATGTTACAACAACTTCATGCTTTGCACATGTTACAACTTCATGCTTTGCACATGTTACAACAACTTCATGCTTTGCACATGTTACAACTTCATGCTTTGCACATGTTACAACAACTTCATGCTTTGCACATGTTACAACAACTTCATGCTTTGCACATGTTACAACAACTTCATGCTTTGCACATGTTACAACAACTTCATGCTTTGCACATGTTACAACAACTTCATGCTTTGCACATGTTACAACAACTTCATGCTTTGCACATGTTACAACAACTTCATGCTTTGCACATGTTACAACAACTTCATGCTTTGCACATGTTACAACTTCATGATTTGCACATGTTACAACAACTTCATGCTTTGCACATGTTACAACTTCATGCTTTGCACATGTTACAACAACTTCATGCTTCGCACATGTTAAAACAACTTCATGCTTTGCACATGTTACAACAACTTCATGCTTTGCACATGTTACAACTTCATGATTTGCACATGTTACAACAACTTCATGCTTTGCACATGTTAAAACAACTTCATGCTTTGCACATGTTACAACAACTTCATGCTTCGCACATGTTAAAACAACTTCATGCTTTGCACATGTTACAACTTCATGCTTTGCACATGTTACAACAACTTCATGCTTTGCACATGTAACAACTTCATGCTTTGCACATGTTACAACAACTTCATGCTTTGCACATGTTACAACAACTTCATGCTTTGCACATGTTACAACAACTTCATGCTTTGCACATGTTACAACAACTTCATGCTTTGCACATGTCACAACAACTTCATGCTTTGCACATGTTACAACAACTTCATGCTTTGCACATGTTACAACAACTTCATGCTTTGCACATGTCACAACAACTTCATGCTTTGCACATGTTACAACAACTTCATGCTTTGCACATGTCACAACAACTTCATGCTTTGCACATGTTACAACAACTTCATGCTTTGCACATGTTACAACAACTTCATGCTTTGCACATGTTACAACAACTTCATGCTTTGCACATGTTACAACAACTTCATGCTTTGCACATGTTACAACAACTTCATGCTTTGCACATGTTACAACAACTTCATGCTTTGCACATGTTACAACAACTTCATGCTTTGCACATGTTACAACTTCATGATTTGCACATGTTACAACAACTTCATGCTTTGCACATGTTACAACAACTTCATGCTTTGCACATGTTAAAACAACTTCATGCTTGCACATGTTACAACAACTTCATGCTTTGCACATGTTACAACAACTTCATGCTTTGCACATGTTACAACTTCATGCTTTGCACATGTTACAACAACTTCATGCTTTGCACATGTTACAACAACTTCATGCTTTGCAC
>JBBPBX010060534.1:0-16440 GCA_038048925.1 Garcialebias charrua
ACAAACACTACAGAGAGCGCAGAAGTTTCTTTTCTCACACACAAACACAGCAAGAAGAGAAAAGCCCTCAGAGTGCTGACTGACAAAGATGCCCTGCAATATAGATGACAAGAACAAAGCTCCCCATAACAAACTCCAGTCATATTGAGATTTCCTTTTCAATAATGAATCACCATCAGCATTACACGTCAATACTGCCTCTGTGTGTTGTGTATGTGTGCGCGTGTGAGAGAGAACGGGGAAAGAAAACATCTATCCTCAACGAGAACAAAACCTCTATATTTAATCTGCGCTGAGAAAAAGCGGGCATGCAAAGTCAAAAACAAAACGGGAGGATGGCAAGCTGCAGCTTTTCTGTGGCATGCAAATCACATCCGGACCAAGCAGCTGCTGTGAGCTTATCCCCCCACATCTTTTATGATTGACAGGAATGTTAAAATGTGTAGATTATAAATATTTATAATTGACTTAATATTGACTGTATTCTCTCTGTTTGGTTGAACTTGTAAAAGAAATAAAAAAGAATAAAAAAAATAAAAAAGGAGCTTTAATTTTTCTTTTTTTCCCAAAAAAATTTCAGTACAGCAATCCAATGCATCTGGGGCTCCATTTTCAGTCAAACAACCTCCCTCTCATGCACCACATTTTGATATGTGTCTTTGTCTAAGTGGGAATGTTTTTTCTTGTTGAGGATGATCACAATTACTTTGAACTTTCTGTACTTGTTAAGCCTCATTTGGAGTTGGACTGTTTTTTTTTTTTTTGTTTTGTTTTTTTATAAAAGAAACAAGTACAAAAAAAACTTACAATGTCAAACATGGCTCGAGACTTAAGGCATGCATAGCACAAAAGAGAATAAAGGCACATAAACAAAAACAAAAATGTGTCTTGGGCAGCTTACAACAGAAATTCGTTACAGATTGTTTTAGTTTTTAAAGCTTTGGCATTAGTACAGTACTTTAAAGTAGCTAAGTAAGAGGAAATATAATTAGAAAACACTATAAATCTAGGTTTTAGCAAGGAGAATTTACAACTGTGGATGTAAAATTTGGCTAAGAGTAGTATTAAATTTACAACAAAAACTTTCTTACTTGAAATATTTGGACAAAAGAAACCAAACAGTATAATTTTAGCGTCAAATGGTAGGTCAATTTCTAACTTTCTATTTACATACATGAAAATGTCTTTCCAGAACACCTGAGTATGAGAACAGTCCCAGAAGAGATGGATGATGGTCTCCTCAGAGCTGTGGCAGAGTGAACACATTGGGTCTACGTTTGGACGGTACTTGGAGATTATATAGTTTACAGGATAACATTTATGCAGAATCTTTAGGGATACTTCTCGAATCTTATTAGTTATAAAGTATTTTCTAGGTAACAACCAAACATCTTTCCAACAGATATCATTAAATAAATTATCCCAGAAGAATATAGAAGCAGGTTTACTAATACATTCTCTAATTATTAATTCTCTAATACATTTGTTATTTGTTTTTTCACTTAAAAAAGGGTCAGAGTTACCAATGAATAATTCTTCAGTTAAATAGTTTGTGCTGTTGTGTACAGGATTTGACATCAACATTTTTACACCAGATGGAATTGCATCAAAGACAATTGCAAATTCTTTTGGTAGTACTGGAAAGTTATACGTAGTTAAAAATTCACTGTAAGAGTAAGTGTTGCCGTCTTTGTTGAATAACTGATGTACATGAACTATTCCTCTGTCAAACCAATTTTTAAAGAAAATAGATTTATGTTTAAAACAAATGTCTTTGTTATTCCAAATATAGTATTTGTGTGGAGAGAAATTGTGTTTGTGAACCAGAGTCTTGGGCGCCCTTTACAAGGTTATGACATAATTATTAGTCAGAAGAACGTAAATAGACTATGCAGTAAGGGTATATCTTAGTAAGGGTAGCATCTAATAGGGCTAGGTTAACAATTGTGAGAAAACAGTTTAACTTTAGGTTGCAGTTCCACTGAATTCACAATGTTTGTGATCAAGCAGCCAGCACGCCATGCAGCCACGCTTTGTGTGGCCAACTTTTGAATTTGAACGTCGTGGCTTGGTTGCTTGTGCACAGCTCACAAAACTGCATTCTAGGTCATGTCCATAAATTATGTTTGATAGTTCCACAAAAGTTTTGAGCATCCACAAAACGTAGCCACAGTGGTTTATAATAGTTGTAGATGGTCTTAAGAGGAACATGAGAGAGAATGATGGCAGTGAAGGTGTGGGGCCCATACACCATGCCTTGGCTATGATTATGACCATGACAGGGTCTCAGGAACAGCCTACTGCAAGCCTGATGCCAATAGCTGTGTGTGTATGTATGTACTGTATGTATGTATGTACTGTATGTATGTATGCATGTATGTATGTATGTACGTATGTATGTATGTATGTATGTATGTATGCATGTATGCATGTATGCATGTATGCATGTATGCATGTATGCATGTACTGTATGTACTGTATGTATGTATGTATGTATGTATGTATGTATGTATGTATGCATGTATGCATGTATGCATATATGCATGTATGTATGTATGTATGTACGTACTGTATGTACGTACGTATGTATGTACGTACATATGTATGTATGTATGTACGTACATACGTACGTACGTACCTACGTATGTATGTATGTATGTATGTATGTATGTATGTATGTATGTATGTATGTATGTATGTATGTATGTATGTATGTATGTATGTGTATGTATGTATGTATGTATGTATAAATAATATTATTTGTATTTGGTACAGTTTCAGACAAGAAGTCGTAGGTTTAAACTTAGAGTCCAGTTTTGATTCAAAACTTGGGTTCAGATGGAAGAAAAGTGCAGGAGACTTGTCCCATGCAGAAACTGGGTGGGACTGACCTCTAAGAAATTGAAATAACTTTTGGGCTTTGACATGAATTGCACTACGGTGAGCTCACTGCTCAGTTTCTAACTCTCTCTCTCTCTTTCGCTCCACATCAAAAAGGCCCATCTGCAGAAGAAAAGACCAGCCAACACAGCACACACACCCCATCTGATCCTCAAGTTTCCTCTGCCCGGCATCCGGGCACGACACTGCCCACCCTCTCATCAATTTTCCCTTTTGATTTCAACCCTGACAGAAACAGAGTTGTTTTTTTTCTTTATTTTGCAATATGTTGCAATTTACAACTAAAAATGTGATCAAATACCATAAAACCAAAGTTTTTAATGCATCAAAGTGCAGCCAAATAAACAAAAGAAAAATGTAACTGTTTTAAAACACACAGAGCATTAGGATTTAAAGTGAGCATAAAACCCAAACCCCTTCAAGCAGATTAAATTTCAAATCAAGCAGGCCATGTAAATGATGTGGTGACAGGGGGCCCTGTGCAATTAGTATGCCAGGCTAGTGTTAAAGCAATTAGGCAAAACAGACGGTAAGAGCACCAGGGCTAAGCATGGGTAGGGAGGAAAGGACGAATATTTCCATATTGTTCTTCGGGACATAAGCGCATGTGCCTCAATGCGTGGGCAGTTTAAGATTGTTCAGCACTTATCTTGTTTGTGGTTTTCTCTGAGGAAACCAGAAGGTTAATGGAAACTAGACTTTGTTTACTGACAGCCTATCCTTTCATTTAGGCTGGCAAAGAGACGAGTGGGGGAGGTACTAAAGAAATTTTGTTTAAAAAAAAAAAAAAAAACTTACAGCGCCCATGACAACACGAGTTACTTTGGGGAGTCACAAAAACATTTAGTGGTAAACAAGCCCAGAGCGGAAACTCTGGATACCACGTTGGGGATGGGGGGGATGTGAAGCAAACTCATTTGGGCAAATCTCTCAGGTGGAGCCATCAAAAGCACTGTTGGTTTGTACACAGAAACATGGCAGAAAGGACCACCTGGAGACGACAAGTGACATTTGTTTGAGCGTAAATTACTCGAACAAGCATGCCGGGGAATGGCATTTATTACTTGATGTTTCCCAGAGGAACTGGTGTTGGATGCTTCCAGTTCAAACATGCAGTTTTAATACACAGACTCCTAAAACTAGAAAACAAACAGTACAGTGCACAGGAGCTTGTGTACTGTGAAATGAGGGTCTTTTGGGAGATTAAATGGGACAACAGCTCGTTCTTGCTTGCAATGTGGGATTCCGTGTAGGAGTAGGGTTTGAAAGAATGCCGTTTTGTTTTATAATTCAATGCACTGTCTAAGTTACAGTTTATCAACAGCAAAAAAAAAAACCTGCACAACCATTATCTTTGTGTTTGAACTACACTGACTAAAAATAGAGATAAAAACGTATCTTAATGGAATCTACTGCTGGAAAAACAGGCTAGTATTTCATCTTTTGCTTACAGTCCCAGTTTTCCATCCATCCATTCATTATCTTTTACACGCTTCATCCTTTTTGGGTCACATCACTGTAAAGCAGGATAGACCCTGGACAGGTCACAGGTCCATCACAGGGACACATAGAGACAAATGAGACAAACAACCACTCACTCTCACCAGGGACAATTTAGAGTTGCCAATCAGCCTAACATGCATGTTTTTGGTAAGTGGGATGAAATCAGAGTACAGGTGACCCCCTACTTACGACTCCATCGACCTACGAACAACGGGACCTACGAACGTATCATATTTAATAAAAATATGAAATTACTGTATAAAAAACTAAAAAACAAAAAGTGTTTAAATGTTCTTAATTTCATGTGTACATCACTTTGTTGCAGCTGTGGTTGTTTTAAAGGCTTTATAAATAATAATTATGATAAAAAAGATCATTTCTGATCATTTTTGAGCAATCTTGGGCAGCATTCATTCAAGCAGGAAGTAGGTCTTCAGTTTACACGGTCACAAATTAATGTAGAACACCGGACGCCATTTTAGGTTCAGTCACTGGGGTCTCCGGTCACAAATTAATGTAGAACACCGGACGCCATTTTAGGTTAGCTGCCGGGAGCCGGCCGAAGACTGGTGACCAGGATGGCTTCATATGGATTAATTACGAGCTGGAAACGTCTCTGTGAACTTTGTGGATGTCTCAGGCAGCAGCGGATTTATCGCCGATCGTGCCAGGCCGCCGCGCGAACACCTCCGGCCGGCCTGGCTACACCTCCGGCCTGGCTAGCTCCAGAAGCTAACACGGGAGCTAACACAGGTCTGGAGCAGCTGCGGTGGCTCGCCGGCCCCCGCGCTGCTCGGCCCGACAACAATCAACGCATGGCAACCTAAGATGTCGGCTTTGACCATCTCAAAGTAAGAAAATATATTTTTATTTATTCTGTAAATGTGAATAGCAATGTTTAACATTACAGTACACTACTGTACATGCTTATGTGTGCGCACGCTCCGTTAGCATGATTAAAAAAAATTTAAAAATAATTTTCACCCCCTAGCTACGGCAGAATCGAGCTGCGAACCGTTCTTATCTCCCTAACTCGTTCGTAAATCGGGGGTCACGAGAAAACCCACGCAGCACAGAGAAAATATGCAAACTCCACCCAGAAAGGTCCACAGCTGGGATGTGAACCAATGACCTTCTTGCTGAGAGGAAACAGCTCTACCAACTGTGCCACCGTGCCGCCCCACAGTCCCAGTTTTATCTAAAAATATTAACCTAATGGTATGTCTATGTCAACTGGGTGCTGATTAAAGAGATGGTCTGACAAAATGGAAATTCATCAAAGTTAGGGGTTGAACGAGTACATACATTTTTAACTCGACATTAACATAATAAAGCTCGAGTAGAACTCGAGTAGTTGATGATGTCATAGGATCTTAAGATGCAAAAAAAAAAGTCATTTAATATTTACAACAACAAAAAAAGACCAACAACACATTGGAATTGTACATTATGCTGGACTACCATTTATCATACTGCTGATAAATCACAGGAAACCCAAAACTATTACAGTAGTTATTATTATTAACCTGCAAAAGTGAAAGAAACGTGCGGCACATCAAAAACGAAACCAAAAACAGTGGGGCGGTCGACCACCCCGCACCGCCCGCGGGGCTGTGCATTAGGTTTAGTTTAAGAGATATTTATGTTTATAGTTCTTTTTTTCATAGGTTTATAAATTCATATTTTTTGCTTTTTGTTTGTGACACAAGGTCAAGTGGAAGCTGGTTCTGGTTCAGTTGATTGGACCCGGTGTTACACAATTTTCTGGGACCTGCAACAGTGCATGCAACACCGCCCTCTATGGTCACAATGTACGGTGGTCACAGAATATGGTGTAACACCGGTTCGCAACGCGCTCCAAACAGGAAGTTGATTCATTTTCTGTTCTGTAACTACGACGTGATGATGTCACTACGAATACTCGATGTGAAATTTAAAAACTCGATAGATGTCCTAGGAATCGATGTGTCGATTACTCAAGTACAGGTAGTCCCCAACTTACGAGCGAGTTCCGTACCTGCGAGTCGCTCGTAAGACGAAAACTCGTACGTCGGAACATGAAACAGGTGTTCTCGTAAGTCCGGATTTTCGGTCGTAAGTCGGAAAATTTAAGCTAGCGCTACTACGAACACTCGTTTTTCATCAAAAACGTTCATACTAGTTCACGAACATGCTCAGAAACGTGTTTCCAACCTGTTAGCTAACACACTTTCATCTAAAAACACAAAAAAGTGCTGTATTTTTTTACAAATTTACTGCTCGTTCGCCAGCTCGTAAGTCCGGGACCTCGTATGTAAGAGCGCTCGTAAGTCGGGAACTACCTGTAAACTGTTAAAGCCCTAATCAAAGTAACAGGTCTATCAAGAAGAACAAAGTTGGGGTAAATTTTAAGGGGTTCTTTTGGTCAGAGAGACCAATCAACCTAATGCCACACACTTTGATCAGTAGAACTGGAATGTAGGTTGTTATTGCCACAGCCAAAGGTCAAAGGTAGTAATGTTTCTTTTTGTGAAAGTCAATGCAAGTGTGTATCAGTGATTATGTTTTTATTTGCCTAAAACATGAGCAAGATATTTCATGAAGCAGAGACCAGATTGTATTAAAACTCACAGAAAGTAATAATTAAATGTGCATCTACAATTAATTTACTTTTAAGGTTACCCTGATTTGAGATGGTCACTACAATAGTTCAACTGTAGCAAATGCTAAAATGGCTATATTTAAGTTAACGGATTAGCTCAATTTTGGTCCAGTCCTGGCTGAGAAATAACCCCAACACATACTTTGAGTGCTACACATTGCTCTGTATTTTTACTTAAAACGTTGGCATTACCTGCTACAGCCAACCCTGTCCATTAGCTAAATATTTCCCAAACCCCTCAAGAAATTTAAATGAAACTCTCACAAAGTAATCACTGGCTGTAGATCTAAAACGAAATAACATTTAGAGTCAACCAATATTTAGATGGCCAGCATAGTTGGCAGTAGACAACATAACAATGGCTAAAACAAAGTAAAAAATATAAAATAAAATAAAAACCTTAAGCCAAATTGTACTGCATTTGAAGTAAAATTGGAGTGGTAGTAGCTGTTATCCTCTAAAAATTCCTACAAGAGCAATGTTCAATTTGTTTCTTATTTTAAAAATTGTCAAAGCTTCTTTTTACAGAAAAGCTGCCCAAGTTCTGCATGCACTGAAGAAAAAAACCTCAACTCTTCTGAGAAATATCCTTCACCTCTGTCTCATCTTTCCTGTTGCGCTGGAAAAAGTTGCCTCTCTGGGAAGGATTTGTCTTCATCCATTGTTGTTCTTTCTTCAGGCCCTACATTCCTAAGCTACATGAGTCTGCTACAGCATGTCATTTGTTTCTCTTGGCTACCAGCCAGGTTTCATTGTGTTGCTCAGTTGTGAGGATTTTGTGATGATGTCTTTCTCCGACTGCTGCTTCGACCTTACTTTATGATAACTCTCTGTCATCTTATGAAAGGCTTCTTTTCTTCCTTTCTTTCTCTCTGTCTCGATAAGAAGCCTGCTTCTGTGCTTCAAACAAAATGCTGCCTCACCTGCTTCTCTCAGACTCGTTCCATGAATTCCCACAAAGCCCATAGGCCATGTCGACCATATGGTGCTACATAGTCTGATAGATTGTACTACATCGCATACGTTCATGACGATGACTTGTACAGGAACTAATTAGTACTCTTCTTAGAAATTCAATTTAATCTAATATTCACTTAATTGAAGCTGTTATATTAGTAATGTTTTAAAGAGTTTAGTACTATTGTTTTAGAATAGTTCCTCTATTAGTTATACTGTGAGTGTTTTTTAAGCACATTATGAATGTTGGTGGAGTTGAAATATGTGAAGTAAAAACTGAATATTTAATTTGCGAATTACTTTTGTTTTGTACTTAACGTACACCTTTCCCTCTTCTAATGAGGACTTATGTTAATTGTGTTCTTATATAAAAGTAAACTCAAGCCCTTTTATTTGTCTTTTCATAGTATGAAGCTGTTTTTCGGCATTCAGCTTTAAATCAAAAACCTGCTGTGCAAATTATTTAACTTGCTTTGGGGGAAATTTGTTTAATTGGGTATAATTTCAAAACACAGTAGGGAGGGAGTATCTAAGAAACTATCTGACATAATCACACTATACACTGTGCACATCCTACCATGTGTTCTTAATTGGCTTTTCAGCATGTTGCACAGTTAAATGGCATGAAAATGTGACAAAGCACTGCATAATTCTTTACCAAATCTCCATATTTGAGCTTTTATTAAATTAGTTTGGTGATTGTTGACTAATACCATGGAAAATAATTAACAGTCAGCTATTTTAATGTAATGAATGTATGTGTCAATCTTTTTTATATACCTTAGTTCTATTGTTTAACATATAAGACTAGTTTATTTATTTATTTATTTTTTTTAAGTTAAAAAGACCCTTAATATGCAGTTTGTAAAATAATATTTTGAGGTAAAATATAACAATCTATGGATGCTGGGGTGTGCACTATCTGTATTTTGGGTAGACTTTAGAGAAAACAGTAAGTCCTATAGAGGGGAGAGACATATTGTGTTAAATAAGAGAAAAATGCCTGTTTTATGTTGAATTTGTATTTGTACCTAAAGGAGTTGTGAGGGTAATAAGAGTTTGTGTGCAGAATATAGTAAGGTTTTAGACAAATCAAAATTTAAAATGTGTGGGATCAACTAGCAGATGATTCCATGAGAAAATACTAAAATGTATACAGTACTTTATTACTTTATACTATATTTTGGGGAGTGGTGGTGCAGAGGTTAGAGACGGTGGGCCTGTGATCGGAAGATCGCCGGTTCAAGCCCCGGTACAGACAACATCAAAAAATGTGGGGGGAAAAGGTGAAACACCCACACCTGCCTCCACCCTCATTCGCCCCACTCTGGGCCCCTGAGCAAGGCCCTTAACCCCCACCATCTGCTCCCTAAAAATATATATATATATATATAAATAAATAAAAAATACAGGTCTCTCTTGAAAATAAGTTCCCGTGGCTCAATGAGACTACCTGTATAAATAAAGGGTAAATGAAAAAGAAAAAACTGTAACTGTGTAAAATAAATATTGTAAATGATTTCAAAGTGATGTAAAGTCCAAGTATTTTGTGACTTATTTAAACTTTGAATAACATTTCTACTGTGAAGCATGCCTGAGCTATAGAGCTCCAAATACAGCTGCATTATTTTTCATGCTTTGCCAAAATCCCAACTGGCCAACGAAGACCACCGAGCGAAGACACGCCAGTAAGTAAAATTTAGTAGCTACATATGTTGTTAAAATTAGTAGGTTTAAGAATTTAGAACAGTACAAGAGTGTGGGAAGGGTTTATAAAGCCTTTATATATAAATACTAAAATAAATACATCATTGCTACTTTGTGGATTTTCACTTATTGCGGGGGTTCTGGAAGCGAACTCCCACAGTAAATGAGACTACTGTATTGCCAATCAACATGCACATTTTGCTGCTTACCGGTAATTTGCATGCTTTATTTTAAAACTCTCTGAGGAGATAAAGGACAAAATCTTAAACAAGAAAAAAAAATAAAGAATAGTAATAAGGGTGTTTTAATGCTTATGAATTGGCATCTTTAATGTGATGTCAAAAACTCAAATACTGTAAGTGTGAACAAATGCAAATATTTTATCCATAATGTGAGTAGTGCTGGGCGATATGGAAAAAATCATATATCATGATATGGACTTTTTTTATATCACGATAACGATATATATCACGATATATACAACATGATGTGTGTGTGTGTGTACAGGAAAAATTTGGACCAAAGTAGAAAAGGAGTTTCTACTTTGGTCCAAATTTTTCCTGCAGGTGGCGGTAAAACAACGGCTGCTAATAAAACCCACAAAGAAGAAATCCGCTCTGAAAGCTGGAGTAAACAAGGCAAGAAACAGAAAAGAGAAAACATTACGTTTGATTCCGGTTCTGTTGTGTCTCTGGTCTGTTTTGTATTGGTTAACTGGACCCGAGTTCAGACTCGGTTGGACTCTGGGTTCGTGTCCTCTGGACCCATTTTGTCTCCGAGTTTCAGCGGAGCGAAATAATGGAAGCTAACAAGGTGAGCTTCCCCCTCTTTTTGGTAAAAGTTCTTCTTCTTGGGCTGCCTGTGCAGCTGTTTCTCCTTGTTGTGACACCGGTTGAGATGCTACTTCATGCCCCTGCGTCTCCATTGCTCTCGAGTTTAACAACGTAAAGCATGTGTCGCAAACCCGCGCGTGCGTCAAACATAAAGCAGCGCCGTCATCTCGCAAAACCACAATATGAAGCTTCTTTGCGAAAGTTATTTTTTTATTCTTATTTATCACGATAGAGACGATAGAAGGAAAGTAGCACGATAGACACGTTTCTATCGTCCCGACGATATATATCGTCATATCGCCCAGCAGCACTATATGAGTTTATACATTTTTAACTATACAATTACTGTATACTGTCACACAATACAAACAATGAAAAGTCCAGACCCAAATGAAGGCTGGTTAGACTGACTTGGAGTTTAGTGATAAACAACAAATCTCCTCTCAGGTACAGCCAGATGTTTTATATTTGTGCTCACCTGTCACATACAGCCACGTCCTATTTTTCAGTCTATCATGAACAAGGTTCATGCTTTAAAACAAAGGGCCCACTAACAAAGCTTCCCATGGAGAATGACTGGATTTCATTGCTATTTACATACAGATGCACTTGCAAGAATTTGCATAATGTTTTTTTTTTTTTTTGTAGCTGGGTACTCAGGGGAGCAGCATTGTAACATATTGGTGCCTAATGAACTCTGAAAAAAATTGATTTTCCACAGAGTAAATTAAGAAATGCATTATAGCTGTTAAAGCAATCTTGGGGGAAATTGTAGCTTTCCTCTGCTAAACTACGCTTGATAAGTAATAAATTACATGTTACACTTATTTGCTTAAATTCATGCTAATTTCACCCAATTAATGTTTCACTGTAGTTCTGAGAGTATCCACTGGAGATTCAATTATTTATTGCATTTTGGAGTGTGTAAAAGCTTGTGTTTGTTGTTGGCACTTGACACGTGTCAGAATATAGTAAATATTGTTCATCTCTTAGTTTTTTATATCATTCATGATTGTGTCTGAACTTTGGTTTTGCTATAATGACTTTTGACAATGTCATGACAGTGGAAGAAATAAAAATACTGTGAACTACTTTTTTGTTATTATTGAAACAGTTTATACAGTATTTTTATAGTGGGGCTCTTTGGTACACAAGTTTGAGTTCAAATAAAAAGTTTCATGTACTGTAGTCTCTTGTTCAAATGTTACCAAGTGTAGACAAGTTAAATACAGTATGATCATATCCGTTTTGCATTAGCATGTTAGCATACCATGTTAGTTTGAGTATACTTGAGAATACTGACGTTAAAGTTGACACTAAAACTGACATTTAAATTTAGAACAGCAGTTAACTAAACGTTTTAAAAACAAAAATGTTAACGTTTTGTACAAGTTGCACAAGTTTTGTTGAGCAATACCACATACTAAGTATAGATTTTTTAATTTATTTTGGTTTTTGCTTTTAATGTTACAGTTTTGGGGGAGTAAAACCAATTGTTAGTGTCCTGCTGGATGGGGTATTTTTCTTCCATTCTTCTGGTTTTCTTGAACAAAGAAATGCTGTTGTCTTTTTCCAAAATAAAGGAGTCCTATTGTTCATCTCTGGAAGGGTTTCTTATGAGTACAGGTTCACCTCTTTGGCTTCAGGTTGAGAGAAGACATGTGGATGAGCACCTACTGGCTCAACTCCTCTGATTAGACCAAAAGAGCTGATTACTTTAAAATTAATATCACTCTTTAAAACATTTTATCCTAAAAAAAAATCCATCTTCATAGTTCTGGTTCCATAGAACATGACAGATGAAGGTTGAAATGTAGGTGAACAGTACTAATTCACAACAGAAGTCATCTCAGGGCACTGTACAAAAACATTCACATACATTCAAAAAGCCAATTAGTAAAAGTTATCTACTGTATAATGAAGCAAGCAGATTTCAATAAATGCAGAGCTTCATCTTTTGGCTCAGCTATTTCTTCACCCCAACAAACTGAAGCAACAACCTCATCATTACTATGGCTGAAGCCTTGATCTGTAGAGCCATCTTCTGCTTCATTCACCATTACTTATGAACAAGACACCCAGACACTTCAATTCCTTCATTTGAGGTAAAGCCTTACCCCCAACCCAAGGTGGTACTCAAACTTTTTTGGTTGAGAACTATGGCCTCAAGACTTAAAGGAACAGACTCCCATCCCAGCTGCTTCACACTCGACTGTGAACCATGCAGTCTTCGGCCATCTACCAAAAAATGCTGCAAAAGATTGTGTGGTTCAAGTCTTGTGTAAAGACCCTCTTACGATGGTCACAACACTCAGTTCAGCTCTTGAGTTGAACACTTTTCAGCTCTTCCCTTCAAACAAGATAAAACACCTATATCAGTACAGTCTGAATGGTCTCACTTGTGTTTGTGACCAATAGAAGCACTGGTGTCCATACAAATGAGTTTTAATTTTTTGACTGCAAGAGTTATCCCCCAACTATCGTACAGAATGCAGTTGGAAAGTATTTTGCTGAGAAACCTTTGACACAGTATTGGACATCAAGTGGCAGCTCATTCAGGAAGGAAACACATATAACCATATTTGCAGAGATTGTATGTCTTGTACTGTATGTGCTATAAACAGAAGTTCAATTTGGTGAACTTAAGTGTATATTTGAATGTCTTGAGTTGTAAAATTAAATCCAGTGTTTATTGGGAATTTCCTGAGAGCTTTGATGGTGTGAACTCTCCAACCTCATTCTCTCTCCAACTCTTATATACACAAACTTAGACCAGTTTTAGCTGCCTTCCTCCTCTTCTTTCCCTCTACCCTCTGTTGCTAGCAGGCAGGGTGACTCATTGTTTACAGGCCTTTTCACTCTGCTGTCCTATCACCCTGCACTGACGCAACTTTTCCATTTAATCATAACCCTTGCATGTGGCGACATGACACCAAGCCTGGCCTTGCACTTCCTCCTTTAAGTGTCCCCTGGTTTTGTCCACTTGGTAATCGGACTGCAGCTGGCTGCAGCTTTTCACAAGTTATCTCTGTAGTTCTTATTTTAGGCATCTAAGTGATGCTTGTATCTAGAGAAAATTTTAAATGTGCATAAGGCATGATAAGAAACAATAACATATTTTGATTTTGAGTGGAAAAGGGTTGCTTTATATGGTGTAAAAAAAACATCAATGTCAATTTACAATAAGAACAAGGAAACACATCTTGTGTCACTAAGGAAACAATAATGTTAACAATAAAATACAATCTGGAGATACTTCTTGCAATTGGTTCAAAATTAATTAGCGAATGAATTAAGTATGAATGCTCATTCTTAAGCACCTTATTAAAAAAAGTCAGACCACAGCTGAATGCGCTTTAGTGAATAGTTGGCAAAGCTACTGGAAAAATCAACTACTGTATCAAGTTGGGCTTTGTTTCACCAGGCTGCAAGAGCAATTAGGCCCTTGTATGCCTTTTTGTACAAAGGAAGAAGCTTTCGTTCCATTAAAAACTCCACAAAAGGCTATTTATTATAATACTGCCAAAAAAATTCAAAAACCATAATTTTGTTTTATTCTTTTAAATGCTCTCTTTATTCATACTCTAAGGCATCCACTTAATATCCAACTCCATCAAACCAATATTAAAAAGCTTAGCTGGTGATACTTTTTCAAGTAAATTAGAGAAAACAAAATCTCCCAGATTAGTCAATTAAGTGGCACATTAGTCCAAGACTTAATTAAAAGATAGCAGGACATCCAGTCTTTAAGGACACAGAGAGGCGTTGGGCCTGTTTAAACAACAGATTGAACAAATGGCACTTATTAAAAACTTGACGGCGAGTCACTTGACACTTCACATATGCTCCGTACCTTGAGCTACACAAACAGAACGTCAGCTCCCTGGGTTGCTGCTATATGCAAATCTCCAGGAGGCAAAGAGAGAAGATGCAATTGTCACAAACCATCCCTGCTTGGAACGTCAAGATGTCGTCCTGCCATCAGCAGCTTACCAAAGACGAGACGTAACATTTAGCAATTGCACACTTTGCACCACTCATGAATAGTGATGCGTTTTTGAAGGTACAACTGAAGTTAAAGTCATAAAAAGTAACTCTAACAACGGTTAAGATGCATCTTGTTCATGAACACACTAAGTGTTTGAGTAAGTTAGACTCCAAAGACAATTAATCCTCACAAACACACACCTTATATCAGATAATGCTGGTGTGTGTGCATGCTTCATGTCAACTCCTCTTTGAAAAGCATTCTTAATTAAACCTTTTGTTCTGCCAAAATGACCAAAAAAAAGCAGAGCGAGGCGAGCAAAAGGCAGTTATTGTGTTCGAGCACCGAGAATGACGGTACACTAAAACATCACAGTTCACTGCTCGTGTTTCCATTTCGGCGTCACTTTCTACCCGGAACAATGCGACAGCTGACAGCTCACACCCAAGAATTATCACGCTAAACTGAATTATTTCTGCCACGTGTTAATTTATTAACAACCTGTGCATGCTCTAATGTAGACGGCATTTGCATATACATTTTTAACCTGCGAGCTCCGTCGTCTCAAGAATATTTCAAACTGCCTTTTGTTGCACTGTAGGCTTGAATTTTGAAGGATGGGGTGGAACGGAAATAAAGACACAAATCTCACATACATCTGCAAGGCGCAGATTCTTTAAGGGCAGATATCTGCACTTCATCACCTCGAAGCGTATGAGTTGTGGCACCTTCGACACAAAGCCTCTTCCTCCTCATGACTTGTTCTGAGAGAGCTATAAGAAAGAGCTATAACTTCTACTTTTAGACGGCTTCAAACTGCAGCTGTTTTATTTAGGTGGGTCTTCAGAACTATTCAGTTAAAAAGGGAACAAAAAAGTATTCATTTTCACCAGTGGCTGCTTGAGTTCAATCAATACATGTAATGTATATTACTACAACCTTTTCTAGACATGACAGAGCAGATTTTAAATGTGCACTCTCGTCAGTAAATCTATACTGTAAAGTATATTTTCACGTCACACAAACTGCACATACAGAGAAAAAAAAAATACCAAAAAGGTCTGTTCAACAAACCAAGAAGAATAAATGTCATGTACAAAACCAAACACCTGCATAACTTTTGTCTTCACTATAGATCAGTATTTTCTCCAAACATTTTTACTTGAAGTTTAACTTAAGCATGTTCCTAAAAATCAAGCAGACATGGGTCTCTTGAAAGGAATGATTCTGGGATGGGGGGGTGGGGGGTCTTCATTAAAACTACAAGATATTTAAGTGAAGAGAGAAATCACATACAGTAAGTGACATGATCCTCTATGCACAAGCTCACATCAGGTGGACATAAAGAACATTAGACACATGTTCAATGATCAAGCTAGTGTAGGTTCTCGGTCAGCCATGTGTTGATCCCAACGAGGCAACATTTTGGTTCTCAAAGATGTTTCAGTTATAGATCAAGCTAGTGTAGGTTCTCGGTCAGCCATGTGTTGATCCCAACGAGGCAACATTTTGGTTCTCAAAGATGTTTCAGTTATAGTTTATAAGCATGGGATCTTGAATATTTCCATTTGAAATTGAGAAGGCCATCCATCCATCCAACATCCATTATTTTTACCAGCTTCTTCCTTTTTGGGTTGTGGAGGTCACTGGTGCCCATATGCAGCCATCACTGTGCAAGAGGCGAGTAACACCCTGGACAGGTCTCCAGTCAATCACAGGGACACAAAGAAAACGAGACAAACAACCATTCAATAGAGACAAGTTAGTTACCATTTAGCCTAACATGCATGTGTTTGGTCTGAGGGAGGAAACTGGAGTATCCAGAGAAAATCCATGCACGCACGGAGAGAACATGCAAACTCCACCCAGAAAGGCTCCCGGCTGGAATTTGAACCAGGGCAACCTGCTCA
>JBBPBX010060536.1:8943-21409 GCA_038048925.1 Garcialebias charrua
CCTTCCTGCACAGCTCCGCTCAATTCTCATTTCCCTGAAGCGAAGTGAAGGACAGGGTCTGGTTTTAACCAGACTAAAGTACCGGGTATTTGCTTTTAAAAATACTTTTAAGTATTAAAGTAAAAGCACTTGCTGAATGTATTACCTAATGCAATGGTCTACATTATCATTAAGTGTGCATATTGTATGTACATTTTCTGTAAAGTGTGCCACGGGGCGGCCGTGGCACAGTGGTAATGGCAGTCGACCCCCAATCAGAAGGTCGGAGGTTCGAGTCCCGCATCCGCCCACCATGTGTCGTTGTGTCCCTGGGCAAGACACTTAACCCTGAGTTGCTCCCGGTAGGTCTGGATAGCGCCCTAAGGCAGGCTACCACTAACGGTGTATGAATGGGTAGATGGCTCGTATTGTAAAGCGCTTTGGGGCTCCTCAGAGGGGGCTGGAAGGCGCTATACAGTATAAATAAGCTCCATTTACCATTTTCTGTAATACACTCATTTGTGTCATTTTAATGAACAATGCTGCAGATAATACATGTTTTTATTGTGTTTACTCTGTGACACTGTTCACACTTGGACTTGTGATTCTGTGTTAGAATTTCAGGGATAATATGCAGAGTTAAATGTTATTAAGCAAAATAAGAAAGAGGAATGATTATACCTTTGAAAGTTTTTATTTAACACAAAGTTAACCAATGTGTCATTTTAACTGCAGTAAACACTAAACGTTGTCTGCCTGAAAAAAGGAGCATTAGACCTAACAAAGGAACAGACTGATCATTTCAGCTCCAGTTTGTCTTCAACTCTAGTTAAAATATTGTCTAAACCTTGTAATGGGTCAAAACGTGAACAATATATTAACTTCCTTCCTGACACCATTTTCAAATCTTGGACCTGAGTGTTGAGACATTTGGAGACACCTCTTGTCTCCTGTCCTAACATGAACTGACACATTTTAATATTGCAGCAAGAATTTCTTGTTGAAGTTCAGAGGAAGTTGGTTTTCAAAAAAATTTGAGTCCAGTCTGGCTCTTTTGGGAGAGAGAATCTGTCCTGCTGTACTGAACAGTCTTTCAATAATATTTCAATAATTCAATAGTCTTTCAATAATATTTCAATAGTCTTTCAATAATATTTCAATAATATTTCAATAGTCTTTCAATAAGGCCATGGGTGTTGTGTATCTTCTGGCTGAATCTCTGTGGTGGAATCCATTTTGGGTGTGTTAGTGGTGCTGTGGGTGCTCCCAGCTCAATGACGTATACACTAGAATATACATCATTGGTCCAGCTCTTCTTGAAGGCAGGTCTAATGTTACCTGTCCACTTTGCAGTGATTCAATGGACCAACTCCTCTCTCGACATCAGTTACTTTCAAACTAACGACAAATCAAAAAGCTGCAACGTGAATGTAACTTGTAACTCAACACATTATAGAAATGTAGTGTAGTAGAAAGTACAGATACTTCATGTTAAATGTAGTGGAAAAGTATCCACATTTGATTCTACTTAAGTAAAGTACAGATACATGAAAAATGTACTTAAGTACAGTAACAAAGTATTTGTACTTAGTTACATCCCACCACTGAAAATTACATTATTTAGACAATTACTAATGTGCAATAATCACCATATTTTTTATATGAAACTTAGATATATTTCAATTTCCAGTTTCTGTCTGTGAGGTTGACACATGGTCTGCTTTTAAGATTAGACTTATTAAGATCTAAAAAAGTTAAGTCTGGTCATCTGGACATTAAAAAAACAAAACAACAACAACAACAAATTTGTAGAAACGTTTCGTCTTTCATCTGAAAGACTTGTTCAGTCTGAGGAGCTGTTTTCATCTGTTGTTGTGTCTGTTCGTTTCCTCAGACGGAAGAGGTCTTTCAGATGAAAGACGAAAGGTTTCCACAAATTTTTACTTTTTTTTGAATGTCCAGAGGACCAGACTTAACTTTTTTTTTAGATTTTTCTACCTGTACTATTGATCGTGCATCAGGATATTAGACTTAAGACTTTCCTTTTTGATAAATCCTATAGTTGGGGTTGGCTTGTGTTTCCTGAGTTATGCTGGTTTAGGCTTAGACTGCTGGAGGACAAACTGACCACATCTTTTCACTCTGCTACTGTCTTTACTTACTCTGCTCAATCTGTTTTATATTTGTAATTTTCTTTTTATTCTAACATGTGTTTTTGTCTTTCAGGTACACCTGGACCTGACATTTTGTGTCTGTTCGTTTCTCCTTCCTGTTCCTCTCAAACCCAGCCGGTCGAAGCAGATGGCCGCTCATCCTGAGCCTGGTTCTGCTGGAGGTTTCTTCCTGTTAAAAGGGAGTGTTTCCTTTCCACTGTTGCCTTTGTGCTCGCTCAGGATGGGAGACTGTGACAAAGTGAAAATTCAATGAGTCTGCTGGCATCCGTAGATAGAGAACTTTACTAATTGGCTTTGCATGTATGTGAATGTTTCTGTTCAGTGCCCTGAGACAACTTCTGCTGTGATTTGTCGCTATATAAATAAACTGCATTGAAAATTGAATATATCAGAGCAGCAAACTGTAGAAAAAAGAGAAACTGTATACATTTTGTTGTTAGAGGTCAGAGAGCAGCACTCTGTTGTTAATCTTTGAGTGAAATGTTGACACGGTAGAAGCAAAATAGATTTTTAAGAGTTGTCATTTTTTACATGCTCTTCTTTTATTTTTAGATCATTATTCAACATTGTGTTAAATGGTTTCTTAAGGGTTGCTGTCTCTTTTTGTGTTGGACAGAAGATGGGGGGGTGTTTGTCTGTGGACAGAATGGCAGAGGCCAGCTGGGACTGGGCCACAACACCGACGTCTCTACTCTTCAGCTCTGTCCCATCCCAAATCAGAGAGTCACAAATGTATCCTGTGGTTGGGATTTTACTCTTTTTCTCACTGGTGAGCTCAGCATCGTATCAGATCATGCCTAATTCATATTAAAAAAGAAACAAGCAAACTTGAGACTGTAACAGATATTACATATACAGTATGCAACCTGTTTCTTTTGTAATTAACTCTTTATACCACTTCAACTGATGATTTCTTACACATAACTCCTTAAGACATCCTAAAGTCTGTTCCCCTACTTATTTAACAGGAATTATTTTATTATTATTTAACAGGTTTTATGATCAGGACAGACTTTAGAAAAGCACTGACTGTAAGGACTGAGGAAGTTATTCCTTTCATTAGTTACTGAATGGGATGACAATTTGTTTATTTTAATTTTAAAGACTAGCATGATCTCTTTCATGTCTTAAATGGAAACCTTCAATAAACAAAGCTGATATAAAGTAGGGCTGAACAATTTTGGAAAATATTCTAATTGTGATTATTATTATTTTTCACCTCAATATTGCGATTTAGTATGTGATTATTTTTCAGTGTCTTCTTCTCATGTATTTTTCAACTAACACAAGCAATAAATCTGTTTCAGTTCGTAAATAACTCCACTGTTTCAGCTCCGCTGCAACTCTGTTTCTGCATTTTTTGTACAGCTCCAGCCAGGATAGCATCTTGGCTCAAATGTGTGCACGAGGGCATCTTGTACTGCTTATCCATTGTGTTCACCAAAGCCGTAAACCCAGGCTTGGTCACTATATTAAGTCAAGTCATCTTTATTTATAGAGCACAGTTAAAACAGACAAACTGTTATCAAGGTACTTATTATATTAATGGGCATCATGTCTTTCTCTATGAACTCCGTTATTGCTCGATATATTTCTGCGTGCTGTTTTGAATTATATTCATATGGAGTAAATACCTTTGAACAGTTCGGTCAGTGATCCCTGTCGACTGGTACTTTGAAGCACTGGTTGTTGGTATTCTAGCCATGCAACTATTGTAAATGGCTTTGTGGTGTTTTTTTAAGTGTTGATGAAGATTTGTGGTGTTACCTTGAGAGGAAGCAACAGCAGCAATGCAGGTTCTGCACAATACATGTCGTTGTGCAGCGTCTTCTTTTTTGTAGCCAAAATAATTCAAACAACGGACGTGCTGCTCCTCTTTGGTACCAAACTTTCAGATGTGTCAGCTTCTGTCGAGCCTGACGCCATTGTGCAACCAGTTAAAACGTAGTGTTTACGTCTGCTCCCTGCTCCGCTCCGCTCACTCGCAAGTCACGTAACCAGATCACATGACCAGTCAAATCGCAGCCTTAGAAAATCTTGTTTTATCATAACGCGATATTATCACAAATGCAATTAATTGTTTAGCCCAAATATAAAACCATAAAAAACATAAAAGGTATTTAGACTTTGTTGTAGGAACAAAAGAAGAGATTTAAGCAAAAATACCACGACAGTTGAAGCAAAAGTTTTGTCTTATTTCATTCTTTTTATTTACACACATTTCTGTTTTTGTTTTATTGACAGATCATCGTCAAATATTGGCTTGTGGCTCGAATGCATTTGGACAGTTGGGTGTTGGAGAAGCAACCAAACAAACTGCTGATCTTCTGGTTGTCGAGGTGAGCCCATAATACAGGTGGTCCCCGACTTACGAGCGAGTTCCGTTCCAACGAGTCTCTCGTAAGACGAAAATTCATATGTCGGAACACGAAACACGTGTCGCTCGTAAGTCCGGATTTTCGGTCGTAAGTCGGAAAAATTATGCTAGCGCTACTACGAACACTCGTTTTTCAACACAAACGTACATACTAGTTCATAAACATGCTCAGAAACTTGTTTACAAACAGTTAGCTAACACACTTTCATCTAAAAACACATGAAAGTGCTGTATTTTCTGTATGTTCTGTACAACTTTACTGTTCGTTAGTCAGCACGTAAGTCCAGGACCTCGTATGTTGATGTGCTCGTAAGTCGGGGACCACCTAATAGTTAACCCTTTATGAAGTCAGAGTCTTCAGAGTTTCACACATGCTGCACATTCTGTCTGCGCCAAACTTAAACTACACTTTGAGTTTGTTTTCAGGGTCTGAAGGAACCAGTAGTGAGCGTTGCAGCAGGACTTCGACACTCTCTCGCAGTTAGTGGTAAGCTAGCATCGCTACTTGTCTTCATTACTTTTCTCCAGTTAGGAGTAAAGCCATAATAACGCAGCTCTTTGTGTTTAACTTGTAGACTCAGGCCGTGTGTATCAATGGGGAACTGGTCTTTTCAGTCATGCTAAACGAGCACTCAGTCCACACCCTGTTCCATCACACCTGTGCTCTAAAGTTCCTTGTTTGGTTCCAGGTAATGTATGCTGAGCAGAAATAACAAAAAAAAAACAACGTAATGAATGGTTTATTGTCTTTTGCACTCGGAATAAAAGACGTGACTGATCTTTCTGTCCACATCGTAGGACTCAGCCAGAGAAAACCACGCCTGGTTACAGCAGGTTCAGCTCACTGCGTGTGCCTTACAGGTAAGACAAATAAATCCCAAACATTCCAGATGATCGCTCACATAAACAAGACTTGACCACTAGTTTATGAAAAAAAATGTTTTTGTTGGATCAAACCATGCAAAGTTTGTAGGGAAAAAAAAGAAACGTACCAGAGAGACTGTGATCCAATCTAAAACTATATATTTTTACCATTTTCATTGTGAGTAGTTTTCCACTTTATACTGTTTATCCTGTAAACCGTTGATAAAAGCCTGGTGAATACTGTCTGACTTTTCTGCTTCCGTTGGATAAACAGGAATGTTGTTTCTGTTCATGCAGAAGAAGGTGATTTATTCTTGTGGGGAAGCAACAAGCACAGCCAGCTGACCACAGCCGAGCCTTTTCTGCCCTCCCCCACCCTCCTGAAGCCATTTCTGTTTGATACAGAGAAAGTTGTGAATGTTTGGAGCGGCTGGACACACATCGTTGCTCAAACAGGTACAGTTGTACAAGTATTTATACTTGTTGTCAGCCTTTGCCTTTGGCAGCGGAGGATTTTGGTTTTTGTGCCTGTGTCTGTTGTATTAGCAAAAAATCTCATGAACTGTTGTATGGATTTTAACGAAACCTTCAAAAAGTAGTGATTGAACATCTACATCTGAAGAACTTTGGTGCTCAACCTAGTTCAAATTGTCTGCACAGCCAGCTGACCATAGTAAACACAAAAAGGACTGAAACTCTGCCAGTTTTACAGATAATGAGCCAACATTTGGTGTGATTGTAGCTGAGCATCATCCCCAACGCGGCAACGCCGTATCCGAGCACAACATGTTGTGCAATATTTAGGTTATAAACTTTGGCGTTAACTGTTTGAGACAACCATGTTTGTCTGTTAGCATAATATATCATGTTTAATAAAACTCTCAGAAGAAACCAGTGAAAGTTCATCTTCAGTTGTCAGCCCAATCCAAAATAGCTGCCACAGCTTCAAAATAAATAAATAAATGTTACTATATTAATCCCCAATGGGAAAATTAATTATCTGCATTGTTCCCATCGTACATGTGAGATGAGGGTTAAGGTTAGGGTTAGGGGAGCAACTAGGGCGTTAGTAGCCTTGCTCAAGGGCCCAGGGTGGGGCAGATGAGGGTGGAGTCTGGCCCATATTTTTGTTGTTGGTTTGTGGATTTGAATCGGCGACCTTCTGATCACAGACTTGCCTTCTCTAACCTCTGCGCCACCACTCCCCCTAACTGACCGTATGTAAAACTAACATGGCTATACAGTAGTCCCTCGTTTATCGCGGGGGATCCATACCCTGAAGATCCGCAACAAGTGAAAAACCGCGAAGTAGGAATAGTAGTAAACTCTTCCCACACACTTACAATATTCTAAACAATTGGCCTCATGCAAGAACCATTCTTACGCACATATTTGTTCTTAAACTGTGCGTACGAGTGATTTAGGAGCATTTGTGGCATTCAACAATGTTTTCGTATTCTAAGATTTTTTTCAGATACGAACAAAATTTACGTGTGGTCCAGACCTGTCGTATATTTTACGAGCAGTCAGTCTGCTGTTATCCAGACGGATTTTCTCCACTAATAACTTTATACTTCGTTATTTAGAAAATATTTTGGGTTTAAAAAAATCACGCACCATAATTATTCTTGACAATAGGTTATTCTGTTTGAATTAGAATTATAATTTTAAGTTTAATTTGTCTGGTGTGTCGCAGGCTTCGGTGAGTCGTGCGCTCCCCTTGGTCATCAAAGCCCTCCTCAAATTAACACCCTGTCAGCCCGTGTGCTGACAGTGGTTCTGACAGCGGTTCTGACGGGACTGAGGGGAGACTGGAGCTGACGGAGGAGGCTGCGCGCCCTTGCGCTCCTGTTGCTGGGAGCGTGGAAGTCACACGCCCCGGCGCACCTGCCGTGAAGGGGGAGGAAGTCTGCAGCTCCAGTGTTTTGTGCGCTCCTGCCATGAAGAAGGAGGAAGACTGCAGCTCCAGTGTATGAGGAAATGATTCCTTCGGCAGTTATTAATCTTTCCCACAAAACACTGGAGCTACAGACTTCCTCCCCCTTCACGGCAGGTGCGCCGGGGCGTGTGACTTCCACGCTCCCAGCAACAGGAGCGCAAGGGCACGCAGCAAAAACTGAGGAGTGATTGAAAACAGAAAGAAACATGACAGGCGCAGAGCCTGACAGGCGCAGAGCATGACACACAGGTACATAAAATTCCCATACACCGCCGCAGAACAAGTACAAATTAAGACTGATTTTCATGCTATTGCTGGACTGCCAAACACCATCGGAGCAATAGACTGTACACACATACGGATCAAAGCACCTTCACCTGACGCATTCCCATTCCTCAATCGGAAGCAATACCACTCCATAAATGTCCAAATTATATCTGATTCGAAATATAACCTGCTAAATGTGGTTGCGCGATGGCCAGGAGGAGCGCATGACTCATTTGTGCTGCAAAACAGTGCTGTTGGCACGCGTCTTGCGCAAGGTGCGCATGGAGATGGCTGGCTTGTTGGTAACTTTTTAATTTGTAATTGAGGATTTGGAATTATTCTCTGATCATTTACCTATAACTCACTATTTTCCACAGGTGATCGAGGCTATGCATTAGCCCCATGGCTTATGACACCTCTAAACAGCCCTCAGACAAGACAGGAGCGCTTGTGTAATAAGCTGCATACACGCACTCGTGCTGTAGTTGAGCGCACAGTTGGAGTTTTGACATGACATTTATTTTTCCATCCATCTCGGTAACGCAGACTTTTCCTTGACCTCCTCCTGTTGCAGTCATAGAGCACCGTGCTGCGGCGAGACGTTTTTTTGAAGCCATTTTCAGATCAAACCATTTTTTCTTGATTTCTGATACTGTACGACCCACGGGAGACACAACATTAACAGCAGTGGTTATTTCATGCCATTCTTTGGCTTTTCGCTGTCATTTTATGAACGGACACTTCCTGCTCTCTGAGGCAGGAAACGTAGCCTTATATGGTGTTTTGAGGGGTGGGAATTATGTAAATGACCTCTCCGCGTGCACGAGCAGGTGGATAGAACAGGTGCAATTCATCATACGTACGCAGCTCATTTACACACTTTTCCTGAGGATAGAAGAGTTTGTTGAATCTGACGTGGCATGTTCGTACGAACGCTTCGTACAAACAAAAGTAAGAGAAATTTAGGATAAAAACACGAACATGTTCTTGCATGAAGCCCAATGTTTCTAAACTAAACATTTTATTAAAGTACACAGCATGTCATGATTTCAGCTCTGCCTCCAGCTGCACTCTCGGCCACGCCCACTTCTCAGCTCTACACTGAGCTCAGCTGCAGGAGGAAGCTTCTCCAACAGCTGTGGGCTGTACACAGGTGCTAAAACATTTAAAATTATTTTAAATAAAAATTCCATGCAGATCGTGCAGCTCATCCATCAATCAGCCTTTGTGTGTCATGTCCACTCTTACTTTGAAAAACTGCGATCGAGCGAGACCGTGATGAACGAACCACGAAGTAGTTACTGTACAGTACTTTGTTATTTTACATAACTTAATCTAAAATTTTGTGTGGTAGTATCTGAGATTCATTCTCAGCACATACTCTGAGCACTGACTCGTCTTTCTGCAGTTTCATATGAGACTGCAAAACATCACATACCAGCGTTGACCAAAATGCCTACAACTCCAGCATTTCTTGTGATAAGGTGAACTTGGACTAAAACTTGCATAAAAAGTTGCAGTGAGACCTGTACTCCTTCAAAGAATGCTTGGGCTTTTTAAAATAGTATTTATTGTACAGCTGCCTGCTCTGGATCTGTTGTAGAAAGTGGCAGAGTCTTCACATGGGGCAGAGGAGATTATGGACAGCTGGGTCGACGGGTCTCGGTCAGTCAGAGAACAGAGCAGCACGCCGATGGTTCTGTAGCAGAAGGTGGCCGGACCAAGGAGATCAGCCTCCCTGAAGAGGTCAAAGTCCTTAATGGAGCAGCACAGGTAAGATCTGCAGATGAAATGACCTTTTTGCTGTTCTTATTGACAAATGTATTGCTGAGTTTCGTATTTGAGTTGATCTTAATGCCTCCTGCAGTCCAACAGGGGGCAGTAAACAACCACAGAAAGAAAGAAAAACAGTGGCTGAAGGTCATTAGTACAGGGGAGAAACATGATGCTTTCTTCAGCATATCCTGTATGCAGAGCACTCATATCATTATTTATGCAAAAGAAAGAAAACCACTGAAAGTGAAGGCAGAGCTCTCTCCTGTACGGGTAATTATTATTGCAGCAGTTAACCTGTGGTGTTAACAGCAGCTGCTTGGAAGAAAGTCGTTTTCAATCAAGTGGCTGTCAGGGACGAGCGAGGGGGGAGTGCTGGATCATTCTTCCACCGTTACAATCACTGACCTGTGTCAGAGTGTTATCACTTTGTGAGTGTTTCCTGAGGTCGTACGCCAAAACACAAGATGAATGACCGGAGTGGACTACAACTCTCCCGAGCCCATATTAGTCTTACAAATACAGTAGTCACTACTGTATTTGTAAGACTAAATCATATTTTATATATTAAAAAAGAGGGGTTCGGTGAGTGGGCATATGAAACTGGAGGGTTCGGTAGCTCAAAAAAGGTTAAGAACCACTGCAGTAGTGTATGAGCTCAAAGTAAATATTAAGTAAACTTTCACAGTTTCTGAGGCGAGTAACCACAACAGGAGGAGCATATTTCAGTTTTCAAAGAACTTAATGCTTAAAATCCATCAAAGTTATTTAAACTGAACTAGAACGGATAGTCTGGATCAGCAAGATGTCATCATTTTCATCTTCTCTTATTAATTATCATCTTGTTTTAATACAAATAAAGAAAATAGAAAAAACGTTGACACCAGTAAGCAGTTGCATTAACTCCTGTACTGTACTAACAATGAGTTTATTTATTTTTGTACTGGTTGTAGTTTCTGATCATTACCACGGAGTGAGGAACTACAATTAGATCATCTAATTAGTTTGCAGAATTATCTGTTAACGGCAATTATGTGTTTGAAGATTGACTCAGCTTGTCTAAAGAAAGATTTTATTTTTAGAGGAGTTTTTAATTTTCTTTTTCGTGATTGTAATGCCACAAAAACAATTCCTGGATGTCACAGTGTTAATTGTGTGTGCATGTGTGAGTTTTAGCATGCATTTTGAGCATGTTTCCATATTTTTTTTTTACAGATTTCTTGTGGATCTGAACATAACCTTGCCATTGTAGGTGAGTCTATTCTCTGTTCTTTGTTGTTCCTCAATACACAATTCATAATTGCACCATAAGATAAATGAAGGAGATTTTTTTATGGCAAATTAGAAGGAAATTGGGAAATTAATCCCCTTTCAGACATTCACTGCTTTCCATCCAACTGCAGCTGAACACATTAAGATATCTGAAGGATCTCCACTATGCTTTTTGTAATTTACAGTATTTTATTCTAATTCAAGCCAAGTACATTTGTCTATCAAATCCAAGTTTTAGTACATAGAATGTATTAACAGACTGATTTTAAAAATGACTAAATAAATAAAAAAAGGCTAAAAGATATTAAAAAGGCTGTTAAAACTCTCTCACTTAAATCTGTTTTCTAATCTGTTTAGCTACAGCACCAAACCATTTCTTCAGAAATTCTGGGACAAATAAAAAAGTAAAAAATCTGCCAATCTCTCATCTGGCTATTTTTTTTCTGGATAAAGGAGATGCTGTGACTGTACAGAGTTTTTTTTTTTTTTGGTAGTTTCTCACGTGCAAGAAAATGACAAAGATGGTTTAAGTGGCTGAAGCAAAACATAATTTGTTTGTTTTTTGAGTTAATATTGTAATGTAACTGGTGGCCAGTGGGCCTTTTCCTATCTGTCTGTGAGCTCCTTCCATCCAGTCCATGAAGTATTATCGTTTTGATAAATAAAGTTTTAAATACTTTCATACCGGAGATTTAAACTAGTCATTTAACTTGAAAAATGACGGCACTGTTTGGTAAAATCTTGAAAACAACATTACAACATTATAATTATTACATCATACATACATCATATATTACAGCATTACATTATTATCATTACACATTTTGCTGGGCGATTAATTGTCTCAGAAATGAATTAGATCAACGATAATATTGTTTGAATTTTGACAATAATTAGTAATTATTGTCAAATTTAAGAAGAAATGTTAATTTATTTTGAGTGTAGTACCTTTTCTGACCACCGGATGGCAGTATAAGACTATTTAAACCAAAAGATGGATAGCGAGGGAGCAAACAGTGTGTCTCTTTAAGAAAAATGGGAGGAGGCCCCTTGAACGATCTAAAAATGCAATTTTGGACAGTTAAAACAGATTTTAAAGAGAAAGGGAGGGGTCAATGAAGAGCACCGGAGTTGAACTTTTTGTCTTCAGTAGAAAGAAATGAAGAAACGATAAAGCCGATAAATGAAAATGTGGTCAATAATATTCATTTATCATGCGATTAATTGATTTATTGTTTATCGCGACAGGCCTATTATTGTTTGTGATGTCACACAGTCTGTTAGTGCTCAGAGTTAATGTTGGGGATGACTCTCAACTACTATCACACCAAATTTATGGCTAAGGTGGACTAGCTGTTGCTGCCATTGACTCAGGTAGACTCCAACAGTTACAGACATAAATCCTGTGAGAGTTTCATTAAAACCCATCAAGTACGAACTGGAGGCTAGTGACTCCCAGACACTGAAACAACCGTGATCTTTGTTTAAAGTGTTGATCTGCTCAGTAGGACGTCGTAGACACACTTCACTGTGGGTTTAACTCCTGCAGAACTACTGGTTCTGTCTTTTTGATTTTACTCAACTTGGAGAAGTGCAGTAGTAAAATGTTTTGTGAAGTTGTTTTTGCGTTTGGAGCACCAGTACAGAAGAAATGTGCTAACTGTTGACATAATAACTCTATGCTTGTTCCTAATGCAGTCACACTCTCTCGTGCTCTCTCTCGCGCTCTCTCGTGCTCTCTCTCGTGCTCTCTCGTGCTCTCTCTCTCGTGCTCTCTCGCGCTCTCTCTCTCGTGCTCTCTCGCTCGCGCTCTCTCGCTCT
>JBBPBX010060537.1:0-11131 GCA_038048925.1 Garcialebias charrua
ATGCTCTTTTTATATCCAGTCCTTTCTCACTGACCTGTTGTCAATTAACCTAATTATTTGCTAAATGTTCCTTGCTGTATTTTTGTATTTTATGTGTAATTTGTTGCTTTCAGTGTGTTCCCCACAACACCAAAATGCAATTTAGCTTTAAAAGGTGTTTAAAAAAAAAAAAAAACTTCAAATCCTTCTTTTTGATTCCCTTTGTGGGCTTAAGCAACTGAATTAAAAATATATATTTTTTGGGAAATGTGGCAAAACGATTTCCCAGTAACTGCATGACTATAGTTAGAGCTCTTATAATTTGGAATTTTGACGTTTGGGACTCCCACTATTCTTTAGCAAATGGCTGCTTTTCACATAAGAAACCTTCTGATAAGGTGTTGCGCTCTGCTCCAGCACACACTTTCTGAGGCAGTGTTGGCAGGAAGCAGTCCTCCTTGCTCCCACGATGATGCTTTAACAAAAGTCTGATAAGTCCCATTTTAATCTCAACCTCAGTAATCCGTTAACAAGTATCAAAACTGTGAAAACAGACGTGATGTGGCATGCTCCGGTTTACGCAGGATCATAAAGGATATGCAAACCTATGGATGACAGTAAGATTTCTCTGTGACGGAAGGGTTTTCTGCTCTGGTTTTATTTGATTTGATTTTTACTTACCTAGAATAAACAGAATGTCAGTATCAGGAACTGAAAGTCACATCCTGATTCCACTTAATGCCTATGTTTGCCCCTGGGGAACATTTGTTGGTCCAAATTGTTTGGATAGAAACTGAATGCAGAGCTTGCTTTATTCTGCTACCCTACTTCCTCTCCCAATCCCACCAGTGGATTCACCTCAGTCAAAGCAGGTAACATTAAACGTTTAGCATTCCTGTAATGGCCATCTTGACTTTGGCTGACTCCAAAGGTAATCAGTTGTGCATGTTTGTCCAGTGATTACTGTCTGAGAGTTTAATTAAAAAAGAGATATTATGCTAACATGACAAACGAGCACATGCACAACCGCAAGCAAAAATAATATCATCCGTCCACCTTTGATGGCGAGTGTTAATTGCAATTCAGATATTTTGAAGCTTACTAAAAATAATAGCAATCAGAGCTGTTGAGGATAGCAATTTGAACCACCCTGATAGGCTGTCACACAGTGACGTATAGCATCAACTTATGAAAGAAAAGGCAAACACAAAAATGTAAGCTGCATAAGTTACCGGTAGGTCTAAGTTTAGAATAAGGAGTAAAGTTATAGAAGAGAGCCTCAAAAACAAGGTCATAGACTTGTATAAGTTATGCATATGCTAAGGACAAGTTATAGATAAGTTACTCATATGTTAAACACAAGTTGTGCATTTGTTCAACATTCGCAATAATCAGTAGTTGATTGATTTTTTTTATTCCATCTTCAGCAAATGCCAGCTTGTTGGATAAAAGTATCATACACTGACTAGAGATGCACAATATTATCAGCCTGGGTGTCCAATGTGTTATGTGTTCTGAAAGTTGTTAATATGAAGGGTGGGTGTAGTATTTCTTCCGGGGTGGGGATTAAGTGGATGTCCTTGATGATGGTCTTGGACTATGCTTGGCCGGTGTGCGGGCCCTGGTTGGGGCCTGTTCTTGGTGCTTCCTGGCTCTGTCGGCGGTTGGGCGGGCGCTCTTGGCCGTGTCGTCCATGTGGGATTTCGTGTCTTCTTGGACGGCGGGCTGACTGCGGTTCGCAGGGGTCGTGGCGGCCCTGGTGGGTGTGGGCTGTTGGTTCTGCTGTTGGCGGCCCTCGGGGCCGTGTCCCTCTCTGGTCTTGGCTCAATGGCCTGGCGGTCGGAGAGGTGTTTCTTTTACCTCGCTCCTTGGGTGGACCTTGGCGAACTGGGGGGGGTACGCAGGGTCAGCGGGGGAGCTGACTCGCTGTGGGAGCACTGTTCCTGCAGATATTTTCTCCCCATCCCTCACCACACACCTCCGCCCTCTTCATCTTAAATTAATACATGTAGGGAATTTGAGTCTCGGGTGTGCTGCAATGGTTTTACATCTCTGTTGTTCAGAGCACCTGGGACTCAATTTTATATACACTTTAGACATTCATTCATAAACATCTTCATAAAAGTCACATATAGGGAATGGAGTGAGCACTATGGCTATGGGTGGCGGGATGACATCAATCTCGCCCCCATGCCTATGCTCACTCAACATTATGCATTTAGACAATAGGGCCTGGGTTAGAGTTGGAGTGGAGGGGAAACTGGTACAATGCTAGCCTTTGCTCCTTCTCTTTCCCTTTTAAGTACACTTTACAACAACACTCACCAACAGCACATTTGGGGACGGGGGTGTGTGTGTCGGGGTCTTGATTTGTTAATTTCAATTTTATTTATGTATTTATTTATGTATATATATATATATATATATATATATATATATATATATATATATATATGTATATATATATATATATATTATATATATATTTATATATTATATATATATATATATATTATTTATTTATTTTTCTCTTACCCCCCTGGTTGCCTGGCGGACATTCTGGGGGTGGGCCGTCAGGGGTTGTGCTGGGGTGTGGGGGGGTTCGGGGCCTGCGGGTTCGCCGTGGGCGGGGCTGGCAGTGCGCTCCCTCTGGGGCTGCTTGGGCTCGGGTGTCCTGTCCTGTCCTGTCGGCAGGGCGCGGGGTGGGCCGGATCTTGGATGTCTGCTACTCTCCACCCCAGAATGAATGGGCCTACCTCCTGGGTTTGGATGTGGGCTGCCCCATGTAGGGAGCAGGTACATGTCTTGGACCTAGGGGGTATAGAGTGTGCATCGGGATTATGAATGGAGCGTGTCGTTATTGTTTGTCTTTCTGTGACTGAGGGTGAGGATGAGGGTGGGTCTGAATGAGTGTGTCTGTGTATGAATGTTTAAGTGTCAGGCTGGGACTTGGACTGCCCCCTCTCTGATACTTCTGAGGCTACTTAATGTCGCGCTCCTGCCACGTGGCCCCCTGGTGGGTGTTCCTCTGCCTGCGGGCGTGCTTGGGGCCCTCACTATCTGGGGCTGGGCGCTTGGGCGTTTGTCGGCTCGGCCTGGTGGCTGCCTGGTGGGGCTCGTGTCCTCTGGTCCTGTCGGGTCTGGGCTTGAGGGATGGGCGTCCCCGGTGCCCGAGCCTCGGTGACCGGACCTGGGGCTACGTCGGTGCAGCGGGCTCCGGCGGGGGCCTGTGTATTGTCGCGGTTGACCCCGGGGGGTCATTGTGTGTGGTCGCTGGTGGGGTTCGTCCGGTTCTTCCCCTTGGTCGGACCTGGGGAGTGGACGAGTGGCTCGTCCTGTTCGGGTGGTCCTGGGGACTCTGGGCTCGGGGTCCTTCCTGGGGTCTTGGGCTTTGATCGCCCCTTCGTCTGTCTCGGGCTTTGGGGGGACGGGTCTCTGATGCTTCACAGTCGCTACTAAATGTTCTATTGGAGGAACCTTATTCACTTATGCATGCTCACAACCACACACAAATGGATGCAGGGATGTATATGTAGATATATGCAGATATGTAGATGGGTATATGAATGAATATAAATGTATATGTATGTATACTGTATATATATTTGTAGGAATGGGTATGTGTATTTATAGAAAGCTACTGCAAGGTCATGAATATTATCAGTCTTTATGCATGTATGTTTCGTTGCTGTGTTCTGTCATGTGCTTTGCAGGATTGTGGACCGAGGTTGGGTGTGTTTGCCTTGTGCTCTTTTTGTGGATAATTGTTGTTTTGTTGTCTTACTTTCTCTTTTCTTTCTTTCTCTCTTAAAAAAAATAAATAAATAAAAATAATAATAATAATAATAATAATAATAAAAAATAAAATTAAAAAAAATATATACATAAAAAATAAAAAAATACATATTGGAGTGAGAGGATGGCTAAAAGGTGTGAAGGGAGGCCATCTATAAATGGAAAAAACAAAAACAAAAACAAAAACAAAAACACACTGGCTGCTAATTGAGAGCGCTCGCTCTAGTAAAGAGACTGAGGGGATGCTTTTTTGTCACAAACCACATCCGACGCTGACAGGATATGGTCTGTTAGCAGTCGTCCGGGGCTCTAAATAAGTTTTTTCGGTTTTACTGATAGATAATTAGTTATTAGCGGTACTGCATTTTAAATAAAAATAGCGCAAATCCGCGTATGAATTATAAAAGTTAGTTAATCCGCTGTAAAGCTAACAGATTATTTAGCTACGCTATAAGCGGATTAGCGCATTAGCGCTCCCTAGCGGTCGGAGGCCCACCACTGTATGTATATATATATATATATATATATATATATATATATATATATATATATATATATATATATATATATATATATATTGGGCAGCACGGTGGCACAACTGGTAGAGCTGCTGCCTCTCAGCGAGCAGGTCCCCGGTTCAAATCCCGGTCCGGGGGCCTTTCTGGGTGGAGTTTGCATGTTCTCTCCGTGCATGCGTGGGTTTTCTCCGGGTGCTCCGGTTTCCTCCCACAGTCCAAAAACATGCATGTTAGGCTGATTGGTAACTCTAAATTGACCCTGGGTGTGAGTGAGACAGGTCCCTCTTGTAAATGAGTCCCCGTGGCTCAACGAGGCTAGCCTGTATAAATAAAGGTTGAATGAAAAAAAAAATATATATATATATGAGAAAGTAATAAAAGCTTAAACTGAGAAATAGACTTTTGCTCATGGGGCTTGCTTCCTGCCTCATCAGCCAAAGAACACAGACTGCTTCAACTTTCCACCCGTTGAGTGACCTTCAGCAGTTTTGAGACCTAGAATAAAGACAATTGGCCTCAACTTAGCACTGCATTATTTTTCAACCCATGTGCTGGTGAAGATTCTCAGTCATCCAGGACATGATAAAATCCGAACAAGCGCTCAACACAAAAACAACTGGACTTTATTTGTTACAGAAAACGTTTCACCCTCTATCCAAAGGGCTTTTTCAATTCAAAGGAGCAGTCTGTGTGACAGTGAAGTTATATACAGGCTGACATGCCACGCACAAACCTATGTAAATTGGAAGCTGAGATAACACCCACACATACCTGTGATAACATACCCATCCTATGTAAATTGACGAATCAACACATCACACCTTAACAGTAGGGGGTTTGTTAAGGTTTTTGTTACTCTAATTCACAGAAGCAGTTACTCTGTTCTCAACAGGTGTGAACTGTCTGGGAATCAGATTTAAAGCTGCATTATATGTCTTTGAAAGTTGGAACCCGAGGCCTCCCCCCCCTTGGTTAAGAGAAGGCTTTTCGTTTTAACATACACAGCTTCTTTCACCCTCTCTCAAACCACCTGTGCTCTCTGTCCAAAATGTGCACATTATGGTCCTCAAAAAGAGTGACCCTTGTCCATGAGGTGGAGGTGAACAGCTGAGTTTTGTCCAGAGGAGGTGGCTCTACTATGTTAGGACATTCGTCTGTGAATCGGCTGTTTAGTTTCCCCAATGTAGAGGTCTGGACAGACCTTGCTGCACTGGACCGCATAAACTACACCACTCTGTGTGTAGGTGTTTTGTCCTTAGGATGGACCAGCCTCTATCTGAGAGTCCTGCTGGGTTTGTACTGGGATTTTGTGTTTGTTGAAAATCCTTCTGAAATTCTCTGATAGTCCAGCCACATAAGGGATGACAATGATTTTCTGTCTGTTCACCTTTTTCTGTTCATTATTGTGTTTTGTCGACTTCCTCGCTGACTTGACAAAAGCCCAGTTAGGATATTCACATGTTTGGCGAGATTTTTTGATGTGTTTCTGTTCCTTCTTCTTCCGTTCTGTCTTTGTGGACTAAAGGACCAACTTCACCCCAGACCAAATTTGCACACTGCTGGATCTCTGCCTATTTCAAGTACAGTGACAGTTTTTACAGACAGAAGCAATGCTGTGCCGTGGGATCCCCAGTGTCACCCATTGTTGCCAAGCTCTACATGGAGGAAGTGGAACAGAGAGCCCTAAACTCCTATGAGGGAACAGCGCCAAGCCATTGGTTCTGATATATGGATGACACCTGGGTCCAAATCCAAATCAAGGAGGTAGAAGTGTTCACCAGACATATTAACTCGGTCAACAACAACATCAAGTTCACCAGAGAAGATGCAAACAACAACAAGCTGCCTTTTTTTGGACTGTTTGGTCCACATAGAAAGAGAGGACAGTCTCAACATTGAAGTTTACAGAAAACCATCACACACAGACCAGTATCTTCTGTTTGACTCTCACCATCCACGGGAACACAAACTTTCTGTCATCAGACCTTTACAACATCGGGCCAAACACATACCCACAAAGACAGAAGGGAAGGAAAAGGAACAGAAACACATCAAAAAATCTCTCCAAACATGTGGATATCCTAACTGGGCTTTTGTCAAGTCAGCGAGGAAGTCGACAAAACACAATAATGAACAGAAAAAGGTGAACAGATGGAAAAACATTGTCATCCCTTATGTGACTGGACTATCAGAGAATTTCAGAAGGATTTTCAACAAACAATCAATCAAATCAATCAATCAATCACCTTTATTTAACCAGGTAGAGCCCGTTGAGATCGAGATCTCTTTTACAAGGGTGACCTGGTCAAGTGGTCAGCAGCACACGTCACATTGGCAATAGGCATTTGCACTTATCAAAAGAAAATAAAGAAAACTACAATCACAGTAAACAGATGTTGACAGTTCAAAACCAACAGGATATGACAGATTTCTATATACATTATATACAAAACAAGCAGACAGACCTCGGTTGGGTAAATAAAGTTAAAAAATCAACAATGACATGTATATTGGATAAGTAATGGTTAGAAACATAAGCACAACACAACATCCCAGTACATTTCAAACCCAGTAGGACTCTCAGACAGAGGCTGGTGCACCCTAAGGACAATTTATGCGGTCCAGTGCAGCGAGGTCTGTCCAGACCTCTACATTGGAGAAACTAAACAGCCTCTTCACAGATGAATGTCCCAACACAGGAGAGCCACCTCTTCTGGACAAAACTCAGCTGTTCACCTCCACCTCACGGACAAGGGTTACTCAATTGAGGACCAGAATGTGCACATTTTGGACAGAGAGCACAGATGGTTTGAGAGGGGGGTGAAAGAAGCTGTGTATGTTAAAAGGGAAAAGCCTTCTCTTAACTGAGGGAGGAGGGGGGGGGGGTCAGGTTCCAACTTTCAAAGACATATAATGCAGCTTTAAATCTGATTCCCAGACAATTCACACCTGTTGAGAACAGAGTAGCTACTTCTGTGAATTAGAGTAACAAAGACCTTAACAAACCCCCTACTGTTAAGGTGTGATGTGTTGATTCGTCAATTTAAATGGTAAATGGAACCTATTTATATAGCGCTTTCTAGCCCCCTGTGAGGAGCCCCAAAGCGCTTTACAATACCAGCCATCCACCCATTCATTCACTCATTCATACACCGGTAGTGGTAGCCTGCCTTGCAAGGCGCCATCCAGACCTACTGGGAGCAACTTGGGGTTAAGTGTCTTGCCCAGGGACACAACGACACATGGTGGACGGACGCGGGATTCGAACCTCCAACCTTACGATCGGGGGTCGACTTCCATTACCACTGTGCCACGGCCACCCGTGGATGGGTATGTTATCTCAGGTATATGTGGGCGTTATCTCAGCTTCCAATTTACATAGGTTTGTGCGTGGCATGTCAGCCTGTATATAACTTCACTGTCACACAGACTGCTCCTTTGAATTGAAAAAGCCCTTTGGATACAGGGTGAAACGTTTTCTGTAACAAATAAAGTCCAGTTGTTTTTGTATTGAGCGCTTGTTCAGATTTTTTCAACCCATATTTAAGTGCTTCTTCAGATATCTAAACTGTGTATCATTCTAGGTCTGCCACAATTCCTGCACAAAGCAGTGCTTTGTTTGAGCCGGATCCTGCCGGAACAAGAACTAGGAACTCTCAGTTTGACTGGATGTGTTCCTGCAACTGTTTGCTCTGATCCAGCAACTCAAATCCCTACCTCTAAAAGTCCAAAGTTATTGTGCATTTTTATTTTGATTAGTTATTAAAAATACAATGAAAGGAGACATTATCCAGTCTATGGAGTGAATATTACAGCTGAAGCAGGCACACCAGTTCGCGCACACGCTCCTGTCCAACAGTGATGTGGACGGCATGTCTCGCGGCAATGAAGTGTATATATATATATATATATATATATATATATATATATATATATCAGTGGCGGCTGGTGATATTTTTTTATGGGGGGGCGCCATAAAAAAATTTTAAGCATGTGTAGAAGTATGCATAATTATGTTTGTATACTGTAAAGTAAGTTTGTTCATGTTTTTTATTTGTATATATCAGGTGTATCCATTTGTATAAAACTATCATTAATAAAACATGGTTCATCTTCACCTTGTTTGAGGCATCAGTGTGAAAAGAGAATGGGAGTGTTCTGCTTCCACTTTTCAATTGTTAGACAACTTCTATCATATTCTGTTATTATTTTAGTAATACAAGTTCATAACATAAATAGAATTGTGAGGGTCCAGACTTAAATAAGGACAAAGGTGTTCAAAAATCCACCAAATAATTCAATTTAACAGTTCCAAAAATAAACTAACAAATAATTAAATTTCAATGAAAAATAAATCAAAAGATAATAACAAATTTGGCCCAACTTAAACAGGTCAACTGAAGTCTAACAAGGAGGAAACCAGAGAGGAGGAACCAGAGAGGAGGAACCAGAGAGGAGGAACCAGAGAGGAGGAACCAGAGAGGAGGAACCAGAGAGGAGGAACCAGAGAGGAGGAACCAGAGAGGAGGAACCAGAGAGGAGGAACCAGAGAGGAGGAACCAGAGAGGAGGAACCAGAGAGGAGGAACCAGAGAGGAGGAACCAGAGAGGAGGAACCAGAGAGGAGGAACCAGAGAGGAGGAACCAGAGAGGAGGAACCAGAGAGGAGGAACCAGAGAGGAGGAACCAGAGAGGAGGAACCAGAGAGGAGGAACCAGAGAGGAGGAACCAGAGAGGAGGAACCAGAGAGGAGGAACCAGAGAGGAGGAACCAGAGAGGAGGAACCAGAGAGGAGGAACCAGAGAGGAGGAACCAGAGAGGAGGAACCAGAGAGGAACCAGAGAGGAGGAACCAGAGAGGAGGAACCAGAGAGGAGGAACCAGAGAGGAGGAACCAGAGAGGAGGAACCAGAGAGGAGGAACCAGAGAGGAGGAACCAGAGAGGAGGAACCAGAGAGGAGGAACCAGAGAGGAGGAACCAGAGAGGAGGAACCAGAGAGGAGGAACCAGAGAGGAGGAACCAGAGAGAAGGAACCAGAGAGGAGGAACCAGAGAGGAGGAACCAGAGAGGAGGAACCAGAGAGAAGGAACCAGAGAGGAGGAACCAGAGAGGAGGAACCAGAGAGGAGGAACCAGAGAGAAGGAACCAGAGAGGAGGAACCAGAGAGGAGGAACCAGAGAGGAGGAACCAGAGAGGAACCAGAGAGGAGGAACCAGAGAGGAGGAACCAGAGAGGAGGAACCAGAGAGGAGGAACCAGAGAGGAGGAACCAGAGAGGAGGAACCAGAGAGGAGGAACCAGAGAGGAGGAACCAGAGAGGAGGAACCAGAGAGGAGGAACCAGAGAGGAGGAACCAGAGAGGAGGAACCAGAGAGGAGGAACCAGAGAGGAGGAACCAGAGAGGAGGAACCAGAGAGGAGGAACCAGAGAGGAGGAACCAGAGAGGAGGAACCAGAGAGGAGGAACCAGAGAGGAGGAACCAGAGAGGAGGAACCAGAGAGGAGGAACCAGAGAGGAGGAACCAGAGAGGAGGAACCAGAGAGGAGGAACCAGAGAGGAGGAACCAGAGAGGAGGAACCAGAGAGGAGGAACCAGAGAGGAGGAACCAGAGAGGAGGAACCAGAGAGGAGGAACCAGAGAGGAGGAACCAGAGAGGAGGAACCAGAGAGGAGGAACCAGAGAGGAGGAACCAGAGAGGAGGAACCAGAGAGGAGGAACCAGAGAGAGGAGGAACCAGAGAGGAGGAACCAGAGAGGAGGAACCAGAGAGGAGGAACCAGAGAGGAGGAACCAGAGAGGAGGAACCAGAGAGGAGGAACCAGAGAGGAGGAACCAGAGAGGTGGAACCAGAGAGGAGGAACCAGAGAGGAGGAACAGAGGAGGAACCAGAGAGGAGGAACCAGAGAGGAGGAACCAGAGAGGAGGAACCAGCTGATGGCTCCTGGCGGCCTCAGGGCTTCTCCAAGTTCAAAAGTTCACCTTTTACGATCTCCCCAGCCTGACTGACTGACTATCAGCAAATAAAAACATTCTCCAAACACACGCGCGCGCGCACGCACGCACGCACACACACACACACACACACACACACACACACCGATAATAAAGTCAACGCAGTCAGTTCCACAGTGGATCCACTCTCCTCTGCCTGCAGCTGTTTCTTCGTCTCTGACACCTTCAACACGTTTCAGAACTAAATTAGACTACTTTTATTTCCAGCCTCAGAGGTGGTCCGGTCCGGTTCGGTTCGGCCGTGTGTGCTCACCGTTCACTGGCTGGGCGCTGCTTCTCTGCAGGTAGTCGAAGCCATTCGTCCGTTTCTCTGCCTCCATCCTCCGGCACGCGCTGCGAGCCCGCCCCGGTCCTGACGGTGGAGGAGCTGCTCTGACGGGAAACCAACTGCGTTGAGCGGCGTCACGGCTCGGACCCACGTCCCATGCCGCCAGCTTCCAGTCAGCGGGGAACTACTGGTCCACACCCCCCTGGGATGGTGCGTTCACGGCCCGAGCGGAAGGAGGAGTTCAGGGACCTGACTGACAACCGCTGAAAACGACTCTATATGTAGACAAAAAAGTTCATGCTCTCTCTTTATGTAGAGTTTGATTTGGTTTCTACAAATAAAATAAAAAATGAAAAAAACTGGAACAAAATGAGATCAAATAAAATCTGTGAACGAAAAAAAAATCTCATTCTGAAAATTCTGAGTGAGTGCCGAATGATGATCTTTGAAACTGAATAAACTGAATAAACACCAGAATTATCAGAAGAACCTAAAATAATATAAAATTAGCAGAACAGTAGCTAAAAGCAAATGTTATAACGTAGCTAAAAACAGCAAAACT
>JBBPBX010060538.1:0-21408 GCA_038048925.1 Garcialebias charrua
TACTGTGTACATTAACTCATATGCTGCTTTGCCACTCTTTGCAAATGTCAATGCTAGAACCTTCAGTTTATTTTATAGATACACTTTATATACTTTTTATACTACTATGCAATAACTCAGGACAGTATTACACTTTTATCATTTCATTTTATGCTTATGTCATTAAATGTTTAGTGTTTTAGTGTTGGTGTAACTGTCAGGACAGTGTTACACTTTTACTATTTTATGCTTATGTTTATTAAATGTTTTAGTGTTTTAGTGTTTAAATGGTTACTTTTGCACCGAGGGACTGAGAGAGAAATGCAATTTCAATCCTGTTTATGTCCTGTACATATTGCAGTTCTGACAATAAAAGTTGACTTTGAAACCTCACATCTTCCACAAAGTGCTAAGGTGAATCTCTGCCACAGACAGTCCTGCATTTGGAGATTCATCACAGATGAGTGAGGACGTCGCTTTCCTCTGCTGTGACTGACTCTTAAAATGACTGAAAGACACTGAAACTGTCATACAGAAGCAGATCATGGTATTTATGATGCATACCTCTGGTAATTGTAGTTTCTTTTATTATTAAGGTTGTTATGTTATCATTGTTATCAATTTTAACTTTTTAACATTTTTGAATTTGTTTTGCTCATGAATAAACAGTTTTTAAGCAACAACTTATGTGGATATTTTGTGTGTGCTCTATTTAGACCTGTTGTACATATCTGTATTGCGGGTTTGAACCAGATCTGGGCCGCGTTTTGAGATTCGACTTACTCTACTGGGCCGGACCTGGGCCAAATCCGCCTAAAAATGAAATGAGGATGCCGCATCTGGGCCGCATCTGGGCCAAATTTGCCTAAAAACTAAACAAGGATTCCGTATCTGGGCCACATTTGGGCCGAATGCAGTAGTTTTGTAGCACTTCTGGCCCACCTCCGGCCCAGATCCAATCCAGATCCGCAATCCACATCCGGGCCAGTTTTGGCCCGTTGGACAAAAAGACACCGGGCCGGATCCATTTTACAAATGCGGGCCAAATGTTTTCATACATTTGGCCCAGATCCGGCCCACATAACTTTTGCTGTCTGGGTAGACTGCTAGAGGACAAACTGACCTAATTTCTTTAAATCCATCCATCCATTTTCGTCTTCCTCTGGGTCTCCTCCCGGTGGGATGTACCCGGAACACCTCACCAGGGAGACGTCCAAGAGGCATCCTAACCAGATGCCCAAGCCACCTCAGCATTTCCTTAAATGAATTGTTAAAACTGAATAGTTCTCATTTGATACTACTGTATTATCTTAACGTGATTCTTGACCTGCCATTGTGTATCTGTTCCTACCATACCCAGCTGGTCGAAGCAGATGGCCGCTTGTCCTGAGCCTGGTTCTGCTAAAGGTTTCTTCCTCATGAGGGAGATTTTCCTTTCCACTGTCACCTTTATGCTTGTTCAAGATGAGAGTTCTGTAATGGAGTTCAACTCAAAGCAGTCTGCTCCTCACATAAATAATGTTAAATTATTATTTTTATATATGAATGTTTCTGTTCAGTGAACTGAGATGACCTCTCTTTTGACTTGGCGCTATATAAAACAAAAGGAAGTTAAATGCTGGATCAGGGACAGTGGCCCCATGCTGAGAGACTGTTTTGAAAAAACTGACTGGAATGTTTTCAGAGGAGCTGCTGAAAACAGAGGATTGGTTGATCTTGAACAATACACTTCATCAGTACTGGAGTATATCAGTACATGCTCTCCATCAAAAAATATGTTAAAAGCTACAAAACCTTGGTTGAATGCAGAAGTTCGCACCCTGCTGGCAGCCAGGAACACTGCCTTCAAGTCTGGAGACTCAGAAAAGCTGAGGAAGACAAGAAGAGAGCTGGTTGCTGGCATTAAGAGGGCCAAAGCCAAATATGCACAGAGGATTGAGGGTCAGTTCACCTCACAAGACCCACGAAGCATGTGGAGGGGTATCAAATGCATAACAGACTATAAAGGAAGGAGTGAACAATGCCCCAAAGATCCATCTCTGCCTGATGCCCTCAACAAGTTTTATGCATGCTTTGAGGACGCAAACAGACCACCCAGCACCAGACTCACTTCACCACCAGATGAAGAGCGCCTCAGCGTGACCGTAGCAGAAGTGAGGAGTAGTCTCAGGAGGATCAACCCTCACAAAGCAACCAGCCCAGACAACATCCCCGGGAAAGTGTTGAAAGAATGTGCTGATCAGCTCTGTGATGTGCTGAGCGACATCTTTAACACCTCACTTACCCTGGAGATAGTTCCCACCTGCCTGAAGACTGCCACCATCATCCCAGTCACAAAAAGCTCCACAGTGACTGGTCTGAATGACTATCGGCCAGTGGCCCTCACCCCGATAGTCGCGAAATACTTTGAAAAACTGATCATGACTCACATCAAAACATCCATCGACATCAACGAGGACCCTCATCAGTATGCGTACCATGAGAACCGATCAACAGAGGACGCCATCTCCTCCGTGGTCCACACTGCTCACCCACCTGGAACAGAAGGACTCATACGTCCGTATGCTCTTTGTGGACTTCACATCTGCCTTCAACACCAAGATCCCCCAAACCCTGATGGACAAACTATTTACACCTGGACTAAGCCCCTCCGTTTGTAACTGGGTCCTAGACTTCTTAACAAACAGACCTCAGTCCGTGAAGATCCACAACTTCTCCTCCTCCACCATAACCCTCAGCACTGGCTCTCCTCAAGGATGTGTGTTGAGCCCTCTTCTGTTCACTCTGCTCACATGATTGTGCAGCCACCCATCCAGGCTGTCATATTGTAAAGTTTGCAGATGATACAGCGGTGGTGGGATGCATCACAAACAATGATGAGTCCAGCTACAGGCAGGAGGTGGAACACCTGGAGAGCTGGTGCAAAGAGAATAACCTTCACATCAATGTGAAGAAGACAAAGGAGATGATTGTGGACTTCAGAAGGAACAAACAAACCCACACCCCACTGAACATAAGTGGATCTGCAGTGGAAGTGGTCTCCAGCTACAAGTACTTGGGTGTACACATGAATGATAACCTCAGCTGGAGCAACAACACCACCAGCCTGATCAAGAAAGGTCATCAGAGACTCTACTTCCTCAGACGGCTGAGACGAGCTGGTCTGAGCAGCCCAGTCCTCACCTCCTTCTACAGGTGTGCAGTGGAGAGCATCCTGTGCTCCAGCATCAACGTGTGGCATGGAGGCTGCACAGCTGCAGAAAGAAAAGCTTTGCAGAGAGTGGTGAAGGCTGCACAGAAGATGTTGGAGTCAGTCTCCCCACCATCACAGACATCTACACCTCCAGATGCAGGAAGAGAGCCACCTGCATCATGAAAGACCACACTCACCCAGCACACACACTCTTTGCCCCGCTCCCCTCAGGACGGAGGTTGAGGAGCATCAAGTGTAAAACCACTAGACTGAGGAACAGCTTCTACCCTGAGGCTGTTGGACTCCATCCATCCATCCATTTCCGTCCGCTTATCCGGGGTCGGGTCGCGGGGGTAGCAGCCTAAGTAGGGAGGCCCAGACTTCCCTCTCCCTAGCCACATGGAGCAGCTCCTCTGGGGGAATCCCAAGGCGTTCCCAGGCCAGCCGAGAAACATAGTCCCTCCAGCGTGTCCTGGGTCTTCCTCTGGGCCTCCTCCCGGTGGGACATGCCCGGAACACCTCCCCAGGGAGGCGTCCAGGAGGCATCCTAACCAGATGCCCGAGCCACCTCAACTGGCTCCTCTCGATGTGGAGAAGCAGCGGCTCTACTCCGAGTCCCTCCCGGATGACTGAGCTTCTCACCCTATCTCTAATGGTACATCCAGACCGAACGCGATTTCAACTGCAAAAAAGCTCAACACGCACGCAAGTGGACGCACTTTGTGTCCAGACCAAAAAGCCAGAAGCGAAACTACCCAGAAAACTGCTGCGCAGGGTTGCCAGATAAAAATTAATTAATCATCTAGTACTGTTGCTTATTTTTTATTTTTTTTTACCCAAACTGTCATATTTGCTGCGTGAGGGTCTGATAAGATTAATAATGTGTTGAGTTTAGTGAACATTTGCACTGAAAAGGGGTAAAAATAAATAAATAAATAAATAAAATTCATGTTTATCTGGCAACCCTGCTGCTGCGGGGGTGTGGGGGAGGAGCTTACCGGTGTACCGAGTCGTCAATGCACTCCGCGAGGTGAGGAGCTCTTTATTTCTGTCTCTGTGGAGCAGACTTGACTGGTTGTGAAGGAATTGTCGCGAACACACAGCTACAATGAGTTTCTCTTCCATATTCCATGACTCCGCGGGTTTTTTCTGTGTTCCACAAACAATACGTCACATGCGCAATGGTTTCCGCGTCACTGGTTTCCGCGTCACATAGGGACTCTCCCCCTGACCCCCTCTCTTCTCCCCCGACTCTCCCTGATTGGTTGACACACCAACCAATCGGGTAGAGTTTGAGCGGCGTTTGAAAGTTGAACGGCGAAATCTTCAGCATGTTGGAGGCGTGCTTTGGAGGTTGACGCGGGTTCACGTGCACGGAAATCGCTCTCCAGCACGCTCAACACGCACGCGACGTGACGCAAGACGCCAGGAGGCTGCTGGAGGTGCGTCCACCATTGACTTTGCATGTAAACTGGACGTTCCTGCAGTAGAAAACGCATTCGGTCTGGATTCACCATAAGGGAGAGTCCAGACCCTGCGGAGAAAACTCATTTCAGCCGCTTGTATCCGAGATCTCGTTCTTTCGGTCACAACCCAAAGCTCATGACCGTAGATGATGGCTGTTAGACTCATGAATAAACAATAAGAATAAACACTGCAAAATATCACATCACGTTGATGCTGATCTGTTTCATGTTGCTGTGTTCATCTGTGACCATCTGCTCATACAGACTCATGTTCGTGCTGCTGTTTGTAATGATGTTTTTCTATGATATTAGTGCTTAGTGTATTTCTTTAGTTGATGTTTTTCTTAGTTCATATCTTAGATTTTATTATTGTTTTTCTCTTACATTTTGTTGTTGGATGTAACTGGGACCCTGTGTACATAATCTCATTTCATCACATGTGCCACATGCGGTGTGAACGACAATAAACATTCTCTGACACTGATGTAAATAAACTGAACTGAATTCCAGGCGTCATGTTTAGAGGAAACCAGGCACTGCTAAGCATCAGGCCAATACCATCATAAAGTGAAGCATGGTGGTGGCAGCATCTTACTGTGGGGATGATTTTCAGCAGCAGGAACTGACAGGCTAGTCTGGATAGAGGGAAAGCTGAATGCAGCAATGTACAGAGACATCCTGGATGAAAACCTGCTCCAGACCTCAGACCGGGGCGACGGATCATTTTTCAACAGGACATCGATCCAAAGCGCATGGCCAAGATCTCAAAGGAGTGGCTTCAGGACTAGTGGATGGGTGTTTGGATCACGTCCTGTCGGTACTGAGATCACCTGTTAGTGAGTGTGTTAGACAGTTGTTACTTTGCAGGTGTTTTGAGTTAATCAGCTGATTAGACTGTGGCACCAGGTGTCTTCAATATTGAACCTTTTCACAATATTCTAATTTTCTGACATACTGAATTTGGGGTTTTCATTAGTTGTCAGTTATAATCATCAACATTAAAAGAAATAAACATTTGGAGGGACTTCCGGGCTGGTGAGCGAGAGGATGACAGCATAGTGAAACGCGCTCCCGACGCTTGAGTTAAATATAGCCCAAAACGACTCGAATTTGAAATAATTATCCTTGGACAATTAAGAACAGGGCTCGAAGATGCCACCAAAAGTAAAAGTTCTTAAGAAGTCTGCGCTATCAAAGCTGCACGAAGGAGACGAAGTGGACCAGACCGCACCTGCACCAGCTGTCAGCGACATGGAGGACGAGGACGCGCTAACAGCTGATGAGCAACAAGCCGGCGGCGTGAGTCTGGAACTCATTCTGAAAGAACTGAGAGAATTCAGAAAGGATAATGATATGCAGCTAAAGGGAATTCGAGAAGAAATTAAAAAGACAAACAAGCGAGTAGAGGAGGCGGAAGGGAGGATCATGGACGCTGAAACTCGAATACAAACAAATGAAGAAATGACAGCAGAAATGTTTAAACTGCACAAGGAAATGAACGCAAAATTAACGGATCTGGAAGGACAATCCAGAAGAGAAAATATTAGAATATATGGCGTTAAAGAAGGAGCAGAAGACGAGGCTCCATCAATGGTGACTTTTGTTGAAACTTTGTTAAAAGAAAAACTGGAAGTGCCGGTTTCAGCAGAGCTGCGGGTGGAGCGCGCGCACCGCGCCGGCGTGTCAAAGCCGCCACCAGCTGCGACACCGAGATCAATTATTATTAAAATGTCCAGCTACAGGATGAAAGAAGAACTTTTAAAACTAGCCTGGCAGAAACGAGGATTTGAATATCTGGGAAACAAGATCAACTTGGACCATGATTATGCACCTGACGTTATGAAGCAGAGGAGGAAATATGCAGAGGTGAAATCAGTGCTGAAGGAGAAGAAGATCCGTTTCCAGACCCCGTTCCCAGCCAGGATGAGAGTTTTTTATCCTGAAGGAACCGTGCTGTATGGCTCAGCAGAGGAGGCAACAAGCGACCTGGACAAGAGAGGATTCCCTGTGACTGTCATCAAACGCCCGGAGGCTTTAATGGAACAGATGCAAGAACTGATGTGGCACACCGAGAGGAAGAGGAGCAGGAGGGGTGAAGATCGGACCCGAGGCTACAAGGAGAAACTCCGAGAGTTCAGACGGCAGGACCAGAAATAACTGGACACTGAGAAACAAATAAGTAAAAGAGATCAGCGGTGAGTGATTTCCCTTTTGTTTGAGACTTTTTGAAGAACATGTGAATAAGAGTTCATTGAAGAGAAATAAGAACTGAGGCAATAGATATAATGAAAATTGTCGGGTGGTCTTTTTACGTTGTCATTAAATGGACATAGGCCTAATGGCAAATGAAGGCCCTCTCCCACCACCAGAAGAGAGAGGCTCACCTTCAAACCCCCCCTTTCAGTGGGGAGGACTAAGGGTCACACTGGAGACCCCACAGTTGGAAGTCAACGTGTTTTTGTTTTTGTTTCTTAATTTTGCTCAAGAACAGTTTATAGTTTTTGTTCAAGCTCCATGCAGCTTTAATGTGGATTTGTTTATGGGTTTTTTATGTGAATATTCAGGAAGGATGTGGGTTAAACTAAAGCACAAAATCATTAAAACATACAGACTGAAATATGGCTGGTGATAAATTAAAGGTTATTTCATATAATGTAAATGGGTTGCTCAATCCAATAAAACGCAGTAAGATTTTAACCAAAATGAAGAAGGAGCAGGCTCACGTAGTGTATTTACAAGAAACCCATCTGAACAAAAGTGAACATGAAAAACTAAGAAGAATGGGCTTCAACCAATTGTTTTTCTCCTCATACAAATTAGGACGTAGAAGGGGAGTAGCTACTCTTATCTCAAACAAGATACATTTTGAAAAATCATACGAACTGGTGGACAAGGAAGGCAGGTTTGTGCTTGTGAGAGGGAATGTAGGAGGAAACCCTATTACATTATTTAACATATATGCTCCTCCGGGGAGCGATATTGATTTTTTCAAGAGAATAACTAATATAATGGTAAAAGAAACACGGGGCATTCTGCTTGGAGGAGGAGACCTGAACATACATTTGCAACCAATGGACTCATCTGGGAAGAAAACATACCAGAAAGAACAACAGCATAAAAAAATAAATACACTTTTTAAGGAAGTTGGTCTGATAGACATATGGAGAGATTTTTACCCTAATAAAAAGGATTACACATACTATTCAGCCACTCATTCAGTATATACAAGAATTGATTATTTTTTAACATTTACAAAAGATAGGGACAAGATGGACCGATGTGAGATCGGAACAATTGATGTGAGTGATCACTCACCGGTATATTTAACAGTAGACCTTGGTTTACAAAACAGAAAGAACATATGGAAATTCAATTCAGGTTTGCTTAATAACCAGTGGTTCAAACAGGAAACACGGAAAGAAATTGGTTCTTTTTTAGATTTCAATGATAATGGAGAAGTATCTCCACCGATACTATGGGACACTCTTAAAGTGGTTTTGAGGGGAAAAATTATAGCCATGGCATCACATTTAAAAAAATTAAGAAATAAAAAATCAGAGGAATTGCATAAAAAATTGGTAAATTTAGAACAAAAGCATAAACAAAATTGTACACCAGATACATTAGAAGAATTAAAAAAAATTAGAAATGAAATAAATGATATGACAGCACAGGAGACTATGAAAAACCTCATGTTTCTTAAACAAAGACACTATGAAGGTGGATCAAAATCTATGAGGATATTAGCATGGAAATTAAAAAAGAAAATAGCAGAAAATACAATCCATAAAATCAGAAACCCCAAATCAAAATTATTAAAGACCAAATTAAATGACATCAAGGAAGCATTTGAAATATTTTACAAAACCCTATATTCAAAAATCTCTGGAGGAACTACAGAAGAAATTGATGAATATTTGAACACACTAGAACTACCCCATATGAGCGAAGCACAGAATACAAAAATGATATCTGATATTACAGAAAAAGAACTGAAAAACGCAATAAGTAGATTAAAACCATGTAAATCACCAGGGTCAGATGGATATACAGCAGAATTTTATAAGGAATTTCAGAAGGAGCTGATTCCAATCCTCCTTCCTTCATTAAATTGGACTTTGAAAGAAGCGCAAACACCACCAAGCTGGAAAGAGGCAATAATATCAGTAATACACAAAGAAGGCAAAGACAAATTGGATTGCGGTTCATACCGACCGATATCTGTTTTAAATATTGATTATCGACTTTTTACATCTATAATGGCCAGACGATTGGAAGAATTTCTCCCTTCCCTAATAAATAATGATCAAACTGGCTTTATACGCCAACGTCAAACACAGGATAATGTAAGGAGGACATTACATATTATGGATCACATACAAAAGAATAAACTGGAAGCTATTATTATCAGTATAGATGCAGAAAAAGCATTTGATTCAGTTGACTGGAATTTTCTTTTTAGGGTTCTACATAAATTTGGATTACATAATACGATAATAAAAACAATACAGGCATTATACAACAAACCCACAGCGAAAATTAAAGTTAATGGACAGCTATCAGATAGAATTTTTTTAGAAAGAGGGTCAAGACAAGGTTGTGCGTGGTCACCGTTACTATTTGCATTATATCTAGAACCACTAGCCCAATTAATAAGACAAAATAAGGATATTAAAGGAATAATGATAAAAGGGATAGAACATAAATTGGCTTGTTATGCAGACGATATATTAATTTATTTAGAACAGCCAACCCACTCCCTTCCAGCATTGATGCAAGTATTCAATCAATTTGGTCAGTTATCAGGATACAAAATTAATATTAACAAAACTCAGTTGCTGTCCTATAATTATACTCCACCGCAGGAAATTCAAAATAAGTATCCCCTAGCTTGGCACAATGATCGTCTTAAGTATCTAGGAATCACTATGCCAAAGGACCTCGAAAAATTATCTGAATATAATTATGTTCCCATGATAAAGAAAATTAAAGAGGATATCGTAAGATGGAATCTAACTCCTTTCTTAAGTTTTAGTTCAAGAATTAACTCAATTAAGATGAATATACTGCCCAGATTATTATATTTATTTCAAACTTTACCAATTGAAATAAATCAAAAAGTTTTCAACGAATGGGACAAGTTATTATCAAGATATATTTGGCAGGGTAAAAGACCTAGAATTAGATATAAGGTCTTACAACTTGAAAAGAAAATGGGAGGTTGGGGGTTACCTTCAATAAGAGATTATTATTTAGCAGCACAAGTAAGAACATTGATATATTGGTGCGACCCAAAATATGATGCTAAATGGAAAACTATTGAAATGAAAGAGACACCAATTCCTATACAGGCAATTTTGGCTGATGAAAAAATACAATGTTACATAAATAATATAGATAACCGCTGGATTAAAACAACTCTTAATGTGTGGAAAAATATTGTCAAAAAAAATGCACTAGAACACGACCTAGCGGCCATAAAATGGATTGCATATGATTCAGATTTCACTCCAAACAAACTGGATGCTAGGTTTAAGAACTGGACCTCCAAAGGAATTACTGCTTTATGTACAATAATGAACAACAAAATCTTAGATGATTTCGAAACTCTTAAGAGGAAATATTCTCTGGACAAGCAGGACTTTTATCGATATTTACAAATAAGAAACTTTGTTAATCAAAAAATTGAGCCAATTACTGATAAGAATATAAACCTAATGGAAATCTTTATTAATGCCTACAAATCAAAAATCACAGGGAAAATTATTTCACTTATATATAAAAACTTAACAGATCTAAAAAACAATTCAACACTACACATTAAAGCAAGATGGGAAAGCGAGGGCAATTTAACAATAACAGAGGAGGAATGGACACTAATGTGGAGAAACCAATGGACATATAATAAATCCTTACAATGGCAAGAATATGGATGGAAAAATTTAGTAAGATTTTTTATCACACCTGCTCAGAAAAGCCACTATGATGGAAATCCTCCTATATGCTGGAGAAAATGTGGAAATCAAGATGCAAACCATTTTCATGTCTTTTGGGACTGCCCAATTATAAAAGATTACTGGAAAGAGTTACATAATGCCTTACAAAAAATTTTCAAGCGAAACATTCCTTTGGAAATCAAGCTTATGTATTTTGGCATAATTCCTCAAGAGTCTTCAAAAAAAACAAAATATTTGATGACTATTTTATTAACAGCAAGTAAGAAAAACATTACAAGAAAATGGTTATCACAAGACAAACCTACCTTAGATGACTGGATCGACATAACATTTAATATATATAAAATGGAAAAAATAACAGCCTTTCTCAACTACAAGACTGAACAATTCTGTCAGAGGTGGCAGAATTGGGTGGACTATGTAAAACTTAAAAGAATTGATTTCATATTTTGAAAACAACCTTGATAAAATCACCCAGATAATCCACCCTCCTTAGTTTAACCACTCAACATTATTGTGCTTTTATTTTATATGTTTTGGTTGGTCGTTTCTGTTTATTTATTTATTTTTATTTTTTTATTTATCGCTATGTGTGGGTTGCTTTTTTACTTTTTAAATTTGTTCTTTTTTTTCACACTAATTACTAATTACATTATAAAATTTCTCAGGGAAGTGAAGTTGAAATTTTGTCTTGACTCTCATAAGACAATGCTATAATTGTCCAATACAGTATATTTTAAATGATGACGTTCATTTTGTGATATAGTGACTTTTTATATTGGACGTTTTTCTGTTAAATACTTAAAAGTTCTGTAATGTATACTTTCTTGGGAATCTATGAAAATAAAAAATTACAAAAAAAAAAAAAAGAAATAAACATTTGAAATATATCAGTCTGTGTGTAATGAATGAATATATTATACAAGTTTCACTTTTTGAATAGAATTACTAAAATAAACTTTTTCATTCATTCAACCTTTATTTAGTCAGGTTAATCTCATTGAGCCTTGAGGACTCATTTACAAGAGAGACCTGTCTACAAACAAAGAATGATGACAACAACAACAGTAGACAGTAGGGGCGGCCGTGGCACAGTGGTAATGGCAGTCGACCCCCGATCGGAAGGTTGGAGGTTCGAATCCCGCATCCGCCCACCATGTGTCGTTGTGTCCCTGGGCAAGACACTTAACCCCAAGTTGCTCCCGGTAGGTCTGGATGGCGCCTTGCAAGGCAGGCTACCACTACCGGTGTATGAATGTCTGAATGAATGGGTGGATGGCTGGTATTGTAAAGCGCTTTGGGGCTCCTCACAGGGGGCTGGAAAGTGCTATATAAATAAGCTCCATTTACCATTTAAACAATCAACCATAGACAATCATAAGGGAGAAATACAGTTCTTTTTTTAATAAGTTAAAAAAGATGTCAAAATAGCTCAACAGACAGATTATAAGGCAGATGTAGAAAATCAACATTATATTCTAATTTTATGACCAGCACCATACATATTTTAAGTGTGGGTACGCAGGTTCGCCTGGTAAGCCAGGTTCTGGAGGTGGCAGAGCTCCAGGGATGAGGAGGCCGGGTTCGTGGGGAGCGTGTCCGAGAAGGGGAGGGTGCGTTTAAGTTTAATCACACAAATGTTAAAGTGAGTGCACGTGTCAGTTGTTTCAATGATTTTAGTATTGTTTGAATACTGGAATGTTCTGATATATTGTTTGGATTTCTCTTTAAAGACTCAGAAGCAAGGTTTCTGATTTGAGAATTTAGATTTATGTATAGGATGCTTTCTCTCAGCGAGCAGGTTGCTGGTTCAAATCCCAGTCCTGGGGCCTTCCTGTGTGGAGTCTGCATGTTCTCTCCGTGTTGTGTGGGTTTTCTCCAGGTACTCCAGTTTCCTCCCACAGACCAAAAGCATGCATGTTAGACTGACTGGTAACTGAATGGTCTTAGGTGTGAATGGTTGTTTGTCTCGTTCATCCCTGTGATGGTCTGGAGACATGTCCAGGGTGTTCCCCGCCTCTCACACAGATAGCTGGATATGGGGACCAATGACCCCCATGACCCAAAATGGAAGAAGCAGGTAAAGATAATGGATGGATGGATGGATGGATGACCCCCGCAACACAAAAAGGAAGAAGCGGGTAAAGATGATGGATTTATGTATGTGATATTTTGCAACTAATAAAATTAGGTTGATAAAATGAAAATGGTTTGTTTTATTAGTGGGGTAAGAGAAGAATCCAAACAACATGTTTACATCAGGGAAAAGTCATCAATAATATTTTGGGAAATAAATGTGCAAATTGCCAGAAAATACATGAGAAGGACATGGCAGTTGGCAGAGCAGTTCATGTCAATGTCCTTTTTGTATCGTTGAAGGAAAAAACTTGCAGGAACGATGGATCATCTTAAGAGATACTTCTTTGATCTTATTAATAATCAAATATTTTGGTGGAAGACACCAGATTTTCTTTTCCAGTTCAGGTTATTCTAATTAGAGATAACATTTGGAACAGAGACAATGTCCTGGAATAAGGCACTTGTATATACTTATATATCAAAAGGCACTTGTATACTTTTATATATAACAAGGCACTTATATACTTATGTATAATAAGGCACTTGTATATACTTATATATAACAAGGCACTTATATACTTATATATAATAAGGCACTTGTATATACTGTACAGTACTTATATATAACAAGGCACTTATGTACTTATATATAATAAGGCACTTGTATATACAGTACTGTACTTATATATAATAAGGCACTTGTATATACTTATAATAAGGCACTTGTATAAACAGTACTTATACAATATATAATAAGGCACTTGTATATACTTATAATAAGGCACTTGTATATACTGTACTTATATATAGGCACTTGTATATACTTATATAAAATAAGGCACTTGTATATACTTATATATAATAAGGCACGCGTTAAACGTTTTTTAAATTGCAAATATGGAACATACATGAACAAAAGAGAACTAATTATTAACACAAACACAGCAATCAAGGGTGGCACAGGTTAAACTTTATTTGTGTCGCGTCACAGTTTACGTCACCGGAAGTGCAGTTGTTAGCAGCGTTAGCTTGATTAGCTCTGTGCTTGTTGTTGTTCATGTGTTTGTGTGTGAGAGGTGAATGTTTGAGTGTGTGCAGCAACAATGTCGTCAGTTCAGTCTCTGAGAGAGTTTATCAGCGAGCGACTAACTGCTGCTGCTGAAGAAATATTCACAGAGTTTGAAAAAACCATCGTCCAGTACGAGGAAGAGATCGATCGTCAGCGCAGACTGCTGGACATCACCTGGAAACCTCAGACACACCTGCACACAACAGGTAGGAGCTGCAGGGGTGTACACGTGGAAGTCTTTATTCATTTATGACATTGAGGTGAAATGAGTAAAGATAAATCTGTCTCAGTCCCTTCCCCCACAGCTGGGTGGCAGCCATGTTGAGGACTGAGGGTTACTGTGTTGTAAACCAGTAACCTGTGTGGTACACCTGTGTGAGTCCACAGACACCAGTCTGGACTCTGTGGTGTCTTCTTCTGCTGTTTGACCCGGTTCTGACAGATCACCTCCCTGTGCTGCTCAGAAACACTTAGGAACCGTCAGCAAATAACATGAAAAACAAGAAGAAATGGGCTTTAAGTCACGTGACCAGGGAACAGATTCATTCATTCATTCAACCTTTATTTAGTCAGGTAAATCTCATTGAGCCTCGTGGGCTCATTTACAAAAACGACCTGCTACAAACTAAAGAATGATGAACAGCAATGGTAGAATTTCCTTAAACAACAAACAACAGAAGAAGAAAAAACATAGGAGAGAAATAGAAAGTGAAATGCAAAGTATCAAAACTAGCAAAACACCACAAGGTAGATGTACAAAATCAAAAACAAGAACATATCGGCAATGTATATTGTATATTCAATCTTTATTTCTACAGGTTCGGTCTTATTTTCAAGACAGACTTGTTTTAAACAAAACAAACAGATGAAGTACACACAATAAACATAACATTCACATAATGGTTCTAAATTGCAATAAATCTGATAAAAATTTTACCCAGGCTAATTAAACAATTAACATTATTACAGCGTGCTCTCTCAAGACATAATTACCTGCAGTGTTTCCTGAGTGCAGACTGAATTTGGCAGAAGGGCCCTCTCGTACTCCTGTATCCTGGAACACCTTGTAAAAAGATCTGGCTTCTCCTGCAGGAGTCCGATCTTTCACTCACTGATCCACACCTGGGGACAGTTTTGAATTGCCAGTAATCCCAACATGCTGTGGGCAGAAACTGGAGCACTTTGAGAAAACGCTTGTCTTTCACCCAGGAAGACCTCCGGCTGGGAGATGAACCTGCAACCTTTCTTGTGACAGCTCTAACCACTGTTCCACCTTGTCACACCGAAGTGCCACACAATTACGGTAACCAGATCTATCTTTTTTTTTATTATTATCAAATTTATTCATTTTAAATACAACACAAGAACAATCTCATATTTGAGACCGTACAGTATAAAAGTAAAATGAAGGGATGCAGAAAGAAGAATAAATCTTATTTTTTCTGCCCCCTTTTACAAAGATAATTCAAACTATCGGTAGACAAAAAACAAAACAAAAAACACCAAAAAAAATTTAAAAAGTTACAGATTAATGAAAAGAAAACAACTCGTATAGTTCCAAGAAAGAGAATTTCAAAGAAAACATCTATTACACGATATTGTTATCGGGTGGCCGTGGCACAGTGGTAATGGCAGTCGACCCCCGATCAGAAGGTTGGAGGTTCGAATCCCGCGTCCGCCCACCATGTGTCGTTGTGTCCCTGCGCAAGACACTTAACCCAGAGTTGCTCCCGGTAGGTCTGGATGTCGCCTTGCAAGGCAGGCTACCACTACCGGTGTATGAATGTGTGAATGAATGGGTGGATGGTTGTTATTGTAAAGCGCTTTGGGGCTCCTCACAGGGTGCTAGAAAGCGCTATTTAAATAAGCTCCATTTACCATTTATATTTTTGCAAGAAATTTGTTTTGAACATATTTTTAAAAATGGTCATTGATTTAGCATTTTTTAATACCAGTTTCCAAATTATTCTACAGTTCAATTCCTTTGATTGAGGTTGACCGACCCCTTAATCTAGTTCTATATCTTGGTTTCACAAAAATATCTGTTCCTTTAAGATTATTAGGTTATTAGATTATTATTAGGCTTAGTGTATTACTAGTTGATGTTTTTCTTAGTTAATTCTAGATGTTATTACTGTTTTTCTCTTGCATTTGTTGTTGGATGTAACTGGGACCCTGTGTACATAATCTCGTTTTCATCTCATGTACCACATGCGGTGCAAATGACAATAAAGACTCTCTGACTCTCTTTCTGACTCTCTGATTATAACAACTTTTACGTTTGACAAAAAACATCTGTATATTCACTGGTAGTTCATTTTTATGAGCTCTATACTGTACATAATCAACAGGATATTGTATCTTAGCAGCTCTATGCTGAAAAATAAAATAAAAATGTATCATATTGAGAACAGAATGTGGTTATAACTTTTGACATGTCCTCATTGTCCTAACAAGACCAATATTTAAACCCTGGAACCTGTAGGACAATACAGGTAGTCCCCGATTTTCGAGCGAGATCCGTTACAACGAGTTGCTCGTAAACCGGAAATCTCGTATTTCGGAACGGTTGCCATGTCTCTCGTAAGTCCGGAATTTCGCTCGTAAATTGGAACGGTTTCGCTAGCGCGACTACAAACACTCGTTTTTCATCAAAAAACTGCTTATGAGTGCATAAAAATGATCGGAAACGTGTGTCCACATGTTTAGCTAACGAACTGTGGTGAAAAAACACATGAAAACTCAGTATTTTTTGCGTTTTTTCCAAAAATTCGCCAGCTCGTAAGTCTGGAACCTCGTAGATCAGAGCGCTCGTAAATCGGGGACTACCTGTATATTTGAAGAAGTTTTTTTTTTTTTTTTTACCAGCCATGTCTTTATTATTGTGTGGAATAAGAACAGATGATTTAAACACCTAAAGCCTCTGTATCTTCGGTGCATCAGACAGATATCAGGACGAGAGCGCCACAGAAAGAATTACTAACGCTAATACAATTAAAACAAGTTTTTGTGAGTTTGTGCTTACCAACTGATTGGACTCATCACAAACTGCACCACAGTGTAGCTACAGTTTATCTGCTTCGTACAACAACGATGAGCTGTTTCATTAAGTATTTATTTTATGTCTTCTGAATTAGGTGATCGAAAAGTGCCGAACTAAAGCCTGTGAGCCGCTGAACGACTGTAGGACACCTCTCTCCTCCTCGTGCAGTTCATCACAGGTGTGATAATGTGTTTTGTTTTTCTTTATTTTATGCTTTGGTTTGTCTAAAAATGATATTGGGCTCATAATTCACATTCAAGTAGTTTATTCAACAAAGGAGTAATGATTGTTCATTTTGTCTCAGTTCTTTACACGGCTGCCATTTCCCCTGCCTCTCTTTGATTATTAAGCATTAAACATTTTACAGAAACTGTTGCAAATTCAAACAAAAACGGCACACAGGTCTTTGCAGAACCATAAAACAACAGTGGTGAACTACAGACACTGTCAGGTGTTTGACTGTGGACCGGACCAACACCTGACAGAAAGTTAGAGATAGACTGGACCAACACCAGACAGAAAGTTAGAGATAGACTGGACCAACACCGACAGAAGGTTAGAGATAGACCGGACCAACACCGACAGAAGGTTAGAGATAGACCGGACCAACACCGACAGAAGGTTAGAGATAGACCGGACCAACACCGACAGAAGGTTAGAGATAGACCGGACCAACACCGACAGAAGGTTAGAGATAGACCGGACCAACACCGACAGAAGGTTAGAGATAGACCGGACCAACACCGACAGAAGGTTAGAGATAGACCGGACCAACACCGACAGAAGGTTAGAGATAGACCGGACCAACACCGACAGAAGGTTAGAGATAGACCGGACCAACACCGACAGAAGGTTAGAGATAGACCGGACCAACACCGACAGAAGGTTAGAGATAGACCGGACCAACACCGACAGAAGGTTAGAGATAGACCGGACCAACACCGACAGAAGGTTAGAGATAGACCGGACCAACACCGACAGAAGGTTAGAGATAGACCGGACCAACACCGACAGAAGGTTAGAGATAGACCGGACCAACACCGACAGAAGGTTAGAGATAGACCGGACCAACACCGACAGAAGGTTAGAGATAGACCGGACCAACACCGACAGAAGGTTAGAGATAGACCGGACCAACACCGACAGAAGGTTAGAGATAGACCGGACCAACACCGACAGAAGGTTAGAGATAGACCGGACCAACACCGACAGAAGGTTAGAGATAGACCGGACCAACACCGACAGAAGGTTAGAGATAGACCGGACCAACACCGACAGAAGGTTAGAGATAGACCGGACCAACACCGACAGAAGGTTAGAGATAGACCGGACCAACACCGACAGAAGGTTAGAGATAGACTGGACCAACACCGACAGAAGGTTAGAGATAGACTGGACCAACACCGACAGAAGGTTAGAGATAGACCGGACCAACACCGACAGAAGGTTAGAGATAGACCGGACCAACACCGACAGAAGGTTAGAGATAGACCGGACCAACACCGACAGAAGGTTAGAGATAGACCGGACCAACACCGACAGAAGGTTAGAGATAGACCGGACCAACACCGACAGAAGGTTAGAGATAGACCGGACCAACACCGACAGAAGGTTAGAGATAGACCGGACCAACACCGACAGAAGGTTAGAGATAGACCGGACCAACACCGACAGAAGGTTAGAGATAGACCGGACCAACACCGACAGAAGGTTAGAGATAGACCGGACCAACACCGACAGAAGGTTAGAGATAGACCGGACCAACACCGACAGAAGGTTAGAGATAGACCGGACCAACACCGACAGAAGGTTAGAGATAGACCGGACCAACACCGACAGAAGGTTAGAGATAGACCGGACCAACACCGACAGAAGGTTAGAGATAGACCGGACCAACACCGACAGAAGGTTAGAGATAGACCGGACCAACACCGACAGAAGGTTAGAGATAGACCGGACCAACACCGACAGAAGGTTAGAGATAGACCGGACCAACACCGACAGAAGGTTAGAGATAGACCGGACCAACACCGACAGAAGGTTAGAGATAGACCGGACCAACACCGACAGAAGGTTAGAGATAGACCGGACCAACACCGACAGAAGGTTAGAGATAGACCGGACCAACACCGACAGAAGGTTAGAGATAGACCGGACCAACACCAGACAGAAGGTTAGAGATAGACCAGACCAACACCGACAGAAGGTTAGAGATAGACCGGACCTACACCTGACAGAAGGTTAGAGATGTGAAGCAAACATGAGGGAGACCATATATAGTGTCTTTAATGTGGCATGGAGGCTGCACAGTTGAAGAGAGGAAAGCTCTGCAGAGAGTGGTGAAGGCTGCACAGAAGTCTGTTGGAGTCAGTCTCCCCACCATCACAGACATTTACACCTCCAGATGCAGGAAAAGAGCCACCTGCATCATGAAAGACCTCACTCACCCAGCACACTCACTCTTTGCCCCACTCCCCTCAGGACGGAGGTTGAGGAGCATCAAGTGTAGAACCACTAGACTGAGGAACAGCTTCTACCCTGAGGCTGTTAGACTCATGAATAAATAAAAATAAAATAAAAAATAAACACTGCAAAATATCACATCATGCTGATGCTGATCTGTTTTCTTGTTGCTGTGTTCATCTGTGTTCATCTGTGACCATCTGCTCATACAAACTCATGTTCGTGCTGCTGTTTATTCCCACTATATTAGGCTTAGTGTATTACTAGTTGATGTTTTTCTTAGTTAATTCTAGATGTTATTACTGTTTTTCTCTTTCATTTGTTGTTGGATGTAACTGGGACCTCGTGTACATAATCTCGTTTTCATCACATGTACCACATGCGGTGCAAATGACAATAAAGACTCTCTGACTCTGACTCTTTAAACACATATAGTGCCACCCAGATGTAAGTAAAGGATTTTAACAGGGGTCAGTATTAAGCTGACCTCTTTATCCTTAAAGACCGTGTAAAGTGAATTTCAATATTTTCTTAAATAAACATTATAAATGTGATAATTGTAATCTTGTAAATGAGTAAAAAGTCTCAAAATTGTAGCTCAATTAATTTTGGAGTTATAGAGCAAACTGTGTATAAACATATTTCTATTTCAGGATTTTTTAGGCGTGTTTTAAACGTGACCGCGTTTCGTCACGCGGTCCTCATTAGTATAGCCCCCACCCCCTGCTGCTCCAGTCATATAAATTGTTCTTCGCATGGGTGGAGCCGTTCACTCGCGAATCGCAGATAGCATCAGATAGCAATAGCATAGATATTTTGTTCATTGTTAGCTAGCTAATCAATTATGCCTCGTTCCTGCATCTTCCCTGGATGTTTTAATGGTCAGGGCACCTGCTACTGACCGTCTCCCTCCTCAGCCTCCGGACACCGCCGCCGCCTTTCCTGTTTCTTTTCTTTCTTTTTTTTATTGCTAAGCCTGTGCCCTACAAGTTCACAAGCTCCTTTTTTGCTAAGAAAATGCGACAGGTCCATTGCATACTTAGTTATCAACGTGATTACTCTTTATTTTAATCACCAACACAGCCCCCGCATGCGATGTGTCGGGTCGGACCGGGTGCAGCCGCGCGAGTCCGCTCATCTTCTAAACACAGAACAGCGGAGTTATGAATTATAGTTGTGTCCTCAACTTTTAAAATAAAACCAGAGTTGTTTGTGCACTAAAAACAGCGTAACTCTTGGAAAAAGGAGCAAACAGAGCAGGTTTACTGATGAACCTGTCTTCCTCCTCACACACAGTTAGTCCAGCTTTTGTCAAGTTTTGGGTCTCATAAGAATTCAATTTATTTATATAGCACCAGTTCACAACACATATTGTATCAAGGAAGAGTTGAAAGTAGAGGAGTGACCACACAAGGACAGACATAGCTCATGACATTTATCTGTTGTTAGATAATAAAATTAGCTGTGAACATGTAGCATTACTACATGCTGTGATCTTTGGATGGGTCTAGGGTGGGATGGAGCACCCCCATTGGATAATGATGGGGGAAAGGGTGCTTTTGTACTATTTAGTGTCTGTACATCTAGTTTTCAGGCTGTGTGCATCCTACACATCTAATTAAAGGGCTGTTTCAGTCCTTTTTTGGATCTGGTAGGAACTGTGACTATTTAAAAGTAACAAAGCTCAACTTCAAACTGGCAAACATTTTCATTAATATATCAATATTTTTCGAAAAAGATTATAGAAAAATATTATTTCTTTCTTTAATCACTCTTGTTCTGTTAGTTCTCAGGCCAGGCTTATTCCTTCAGACACTATACAGTGCAGGATTGCAAATCTTTTAAAATTAATTTAGACTGCATGTTAAAGTTCTCAATGCCATGTTTTGAATTATTCTTTTAGATCCCAAAATGTCTAAAAGGAAGGCAAGAAAAAAGCCTGCTGATGAAGCAACCTTTTACATTCAATCTTCAAAGGACAAACCAGGACTAGTGGAAAGATTTATTGATGATCACAAAGGTAATAAACTCATTTTTGGACCATTTATTGATTTATTGTTTTATAAAATGACACAAAAAACAATCAAATTCAGATTGGTGGTTGTGTATTTCTGATTATAATCAAGAATTTAGTATTAAAAAAGTAAGATAATACCACA
>JBBPBX010060539.1:0-21408 GCA_038048925.1 Garcialebias charrua
GTTGCTAATGCAGCTAGCCAACGATGCCCTGTGGCGTTAAGTTTTGCTGTGGTCAGCACATAGGTCAGGGGATTGTTATCTGTCCTCACTGTGAATTTGGCCCCATACAAGTAATCGTGGAATTTGTCCACAATCGCCCATTTAAGAGCCAGAAACTCTAGCTGGTGCACAGGATAACGCTGCTCAGCAGCGCTTACCCTACGGCTTGCGAATGCCACTGGTCGGAGCCCCTCTGGGTGTTCTTGATATAATATTGCACCCAGCCCCTTCAAGCTGGCGTCCGTATGCAATATATACGGCTTGTTAGGGTCTGCGAAGGCGAGAACAGGAGCGCTGGTGAGGCAACCTATGATGCGATGAAAAGCATCAGTACATGCATGGCTCCACCGTTCTCCAAATGGCTCGCCCTCTTTGAAGAAGCCTTTTGCCTCCTCTCTCGACCTACCCTTCCCCTTCTGAGTTGGGCCATACCCTTTTGTGAGATCTGTAAGGGGTCTGATGATTCTGGAGTAGTTTGCGACAAATCGGCGGTAGTACCCACAGAACCCGAGGAAAGACCTCAGGGACTTCAGGTCAGTAGGCCGCGGCCAATTAGCTACGGCCTTTACTTTCTCAGGATCGGTGGCTACACCCTCCGCCGATACTATGTGTCCCACATACTTCACTTTTGGTTGGCAGAACTGGCACTTGTCCAAGGACAGCTTCAGCCCAACCTCTCTAAGCCTGTCTAGAACCTGTAGAAGCCGTTCCTCGTGCTCCTCCAGAGTCCTCCCAAAAACTATCAAATCATCCAGGTAGACCAATACCTTAAGCAGATTCATATCCCCCACAGCCCGCTCCATCAGCCTCTGGAAAGTTGCAGGAGCCCCGGTGACTCCCTGTGGCATCCTTTCAAACTGATAGAACCCCAGGGGGCAGATGAAAGCTGTTTTTTCTTTATCTGCCTCTGCCATGGCGACCTGGTAATAACCCGACCTTAAGTCAAGTACCGAAAACCACTGGCTCCCTGTCAAGGAATCGAGCGCATCATCGATGCGAGGGGTAGTGTACTGATCGGGCACGGTACGACTATTCAAGGTTCTATAGTCAATGCACATTCTGACATTGCCGTTCTTCTTTCGGGCCACAACTATTGGAGACGCATATGGACTGCGTGACTCCTTTATAATACCCTCTCTCAGAAGGTCCTGCAGATGTTTTCGAACATCCTCAATGTCAGCAGGCGCCAGTCTACGTGACCGTTCTCTAAAGGGTCGAGCGTCAGACAACCTAATATGATGCTCTACCCCTTTAGCAAGCCCCACATCCCATTCATGCAAAGAGAACACACTGGCTCTATCTGCTAATTTTTTTCTCAGCCTAGCTTTCCAAGGCTCTGGGATAGGTGACCCACCAAAGTTAATGAGTTGAGGGTTGAACTCGTTGGACACCCCCTCGGACTGAGGTTTTGTCTTCAGGGGCGCAGTTACCATATCAACCGCGCATAACTGTCCCACTACAGTGCCAACTGGGAGAATTACTTCCCGGCCGGACTCGTTGTGCATACAAACTGGGAAACTATCCACAGTCACTTCTGAACTTGGCAAGACTAACGGTTGGAGAAGCACCCCTGCAGGGAGTGAGCCCCTGGGTGACATGTCCACCATCAGCACTTCCCTGTCCAATGGGCGTCTCAGTTTCACCTGGCAGGCGGCCCGACAGCCGCTGTCAGCTGGTATGGTTAGTGGGCCAGGCCCTATCCATCTCACGTAGCCCAGGTCCTCTTCCTCACCTGTAGTCTGAAGTTCCTTCTGCTCTGAAGTTTTGGTCCGGATACCTAGTGTCTGCGCTAGATCAACCCCAATGTCCGAGCTACAAAGCTGGGCTAACCTCTTAAATAAACTAGCATTAGTCCCCAGAACAACAGGGGTCTGGTCTGGAGTCCTGGGACCTGGGCAGACCAAAGCCAACACAGAAAGTGATTCCCTAGTCCCGACTACAGTTTCAGGGAACTCAATTTCTACCAGAATATACCCCAGATAGGGATAACTGGTGTCACTTAATCCCCAAATAGCCAACCCAGACACTGGTAAGATCTGAACATTAGCTAAATGCTTCTTATACCACTCCTCAAAGATAATGGTAACCTGTGAGCCACTATCCAGTACCGCATCGCAGGCATGACCATTCACCCTCACAGATACAGTTGACGTGGGACCTATCAGTCCTTTTGGAATAGCCCTGTTCCCTACTGATATTGCCTCACTTCTCTTGACAGTGCAGTCTGTGTGCGAGCTTTCCCCAAGCCTGGCACCCCCCATTTGCTCTTTTGCTCTTTTGAGAGACTGGATAAGCTTCTGAATGACTCTACTCTGGTTCTCAGCATTTTGGCATTTATTTGAAAAATGCCCATTGTCACCACATCTGTAACAAATGCTGTCCTCTGAACCTCTGTTAGTCCTAACACCCTGTGTTTTACCAGGACCCAGTCTTTTGGGTTCCACCTGCAACATATTAGCTGACATATCTAAAGATTGGGCCGTTTGGGCTGACATCTTCTGCTGTAGTCTTTCCACTTGTTTCTTTAAAGCTACTATTTCTGAGTCTTCCCTACTTTCTATCACAGGACACTGTGTCTCGCGAACCGTCAATCGGTCACTATCTGTTTCGTGCCTAGTGCTGGGTTTCATAGCAGCAAACATGGTTTTCAACTCTTTAATATCTGCTTTCAAAGACTGTATGTCAGTCTGACGACTGCCTGCAACTTGTACCCGCTGTACAGATGAGCTAAGCTTAATCCTAGCTGCTGCATATTCTTCCTCCGCTCTAACTTCTGTTAATAACTCTAAAAACTTTGGAGGATTCTGCCTTCTCTCCCTCAACTTTAGCTGTACCAACATGAGGTCGGAATATACTGCCCCCCTTAATAGTTGCTCTATCCGGGCCACATCTACCCGACTGGCCTGCATCCCCCCTTTGCTAGCTATTAAGGTGAGGGACTGCTCCACTCGTCTTAGAAAGTCTGACAGTTTTTCGTCTTTCTCCTGTTGCAGTAGTCGAAACTTGAAATACAGATCTTCACCTGATTCAGCGGTGCCAAAAGCACTCTCGATGGCATCCAAACACTTGGAGGGTGAGACATCTGGCTCCGCTGTATGTACGGCTTTCACCACCGCCAGAGCGGGTCCCCGAAGACATTCTATGAGGCGTCTGCGCTTTTCTTTAGCTGAACATTCGCTCTCATCCACCATCCAACGAGCCTGCTCCAACCATTGCTCCAATGTTTCTTCTCCTGGTGGTGTGGGTAGGGAGCCAGAGAATATACGCAGGCGATGGTATCCACTGTATTCTTTCCCTGGTCTCTCTACTTTGGCCAAAACGTCTCCCACTGCACGAATAATGGACTCCACTGAACAGGTAGGTCCAACAGCATCCCACGAAGTTTTGACAGATTCCGGTTGATCGCCATCAGAAGCTGGACTCTGCGCTGCTGCAAAAATCGGCCAGCAGAGATCAGTAGCAGCATGATGCACTTCAGCTGGGACTCTGCTTGGGTCAACTGGTTCTCTACTTTCACACAAAACCATCAACCGGCCCAGCTTCTGGTTGTACATCCTGCCCCTCACTCTGACTCGACCCAGAATTTTTACTGTTTGTAAAGTCTCTTCTATCTGGTCTACTTCAACGCCTGGGGGAACGAGAGCCAAAACTGCACGGGTCTCGTCCAATGATTCACCCTGACACCATTCTCTTAGCCTAGTCCCCATCTCTGTATAAATAGTATTTCTTTCCATGGTCGTGCAGGATTAACTACAAACACTACTTTTACTGTGACAGGCTATTAAACTCACTACTCTGTTTTACTGCCTATGTTATTCTTACCGCTATACAAGCTGCTTAAATTCACAAAGAAAAAAAAACTAATCCCAGCGATGCCTCCATTTTATGTAGCGCCCCCTAGCGTCTTTGGCATTAATGAGGGTGGCTAACCTGAGTTATTTAATATCAGTGGTATCTCTACCTGTAAACTCTGAATTTATATCTTAAACAACCAGTATAACACAGAAGAATAAACATATGCTTTAAACACATGAACAGTTTAATAAACAATTTAAATAAACAACAGACCACTCTTTTTATTTTACAATTAAATGAAATGATACTTTTTAACCCCTTTTTAAATAAAGAAAGGAAACTTAATGCCGGCTACTAAAAAAATATAGTTTGGGTCGTTGCAGGCCTGATGTTGGTGCACTTGCGCTAACATCCCCCTTCAACCATGTCCCCGATCACCTGAAAACCTCCGTCTCCTGGAGGTCAGTCTCGCCGTTCCGTCTGCTTCCGTCCTCGCGTCTCTCTCTCTCAGCTGGCGAGCCGCCAACCGTTGGTGAGTCACGTGAGCGCTCGCCCCTCAACTGGCAGAGTAACGGACAGTTCTCTGCTGGCAAGCTGCCAACCGTTGGTGAGTCACGTGAGCGCTCGCCCCTCAACTGGCAGAGTAACGGACAGTTCTCTGCTGGCAAGCTGCCAACCGTTGGTGAGTCACGTGAGCGCTCGCCCCTCAACTGGCGGAGTAACGGACAGTTCTCTGCTGGCAAGCTGCCAACCGTTGGTGAGTCACGTGAGCGCTCGCCCCTCAACTGGCGGAGTAACGGACAGTTCTCTGCGGGGTTGCTCACCCAGTCCTCGGCGGCTGTCTCTGCTGGCTAGCCGCCAACCGTCCAACAAGTCCCGCAGCGATAGCCACTCCACTAGCGGCGTCACGGACAGTTTTCTGCGGGGTTGTCCACCCACGCAGCTCCAACCTCCACAGCTCGGCCGGAGTCCTTCTCTCCCCCTTCAACGGCTCAAACAACGGTTCAGCCAAGTGTCTCCACCACGACAGTCCCTTCACTTTCGAGGGGAGGAAAAAACTAAAAACATTCACCTTCGCGTTCCTCCTTTTATCCTCTCCCGTTCTCTACCTGCTGGCACAAGCCCCTCCCACACCTCCAAAATAAAATCCCAAACTACTTTTACAAACAGTTATTAAAACAAACAGTATTAAAAGTACATTAAACTCCAAAACTACTTTTACAAACAGTTATTAAAACAAACAATATTAAAAGTACATTAAACTCCAAACACAGTATGTTTACATGTTCTATAAAACAAACATTAAACACCATTTACTTATCCATTCATTCACTACTAAATAAAATAAATATGAACTCAAACCAGAGGGTTACATATAGTTCTAGTAGAGTGCTGTATGAATGGGTAAATGAGGCACAGATTGTAATGTAAAGCGCTTTGAGTGTCTTGATAAGACAAAAAGGCGCTATATAAGTACAGTCCATTTACCATTTACCATTTAATAAAGTTCATAAAAAGATGTTATTCTTAATTTGAAGCCTTGCAGCACTTGATAAACCATTGCAATACTTTGTAAGGTCAATAACCGTTTCTCCAGATTAAAGATAACGTGGGACTTCTGTGCAGATTTTTAGATAAGCACGCCTCGGCTAACCTCCACCGCCAAAGTCTCTGTCAAAGCCCCTCAGTAGCAACATTATCAACCAAACAATTGTATTCTTTCAGTCCACAGGCTGAGCAATGGGCTCTTTTGTCTTTCAGCCCTTCAGATTGGAAAACATGCACTGCTGAGGCCAGTCTGTACCGACGGCAGCTATCAAAGGCGTGATAAACCTCCTTGATGTCTGGACACAATCAAATCAGCGACCTTGTTGAAAGCGAGGGATTTAATGAAGCATACTGACATAATTTAACCCAAAAAGCAACAACATGGCCAATGACAAGACCTCTACCAATAGTACGTAGATACGCTGACTCTCTGGTTCACAAAGTAATGGACATAAAAATCTTGGCAGGGGGGGAGTGTGAGAGCTGGGGTGGACTTTCTCAGTAAACCTAGAACCTAAAACTGTGGACAAGGCTGGGCTGGCTACACAGGGATAACGTTACAGAGCCCTGGGATCCCAGGTAAAAACCATGGGAACCAGTTTATCCACCTCAGGGCACGTCTGTAATAATACCGTTAGGATAACAACAATCAGAAAGTGATAACAATAACCATCTCCACCCATCTTTCCAAGTCAGATGGAAAAAAATAATAATAATAAAATAAGTGATCCGAGTGTTTTCAGCCCTCGGTCAGGTACATTCAGTCTGACAGACAGAACTCAACTGGCAGTGCACAAGGAAGTGAGGATGTCTTTCATGTCTTCCCAGAGTAATGCAGAGGAAGTTGGATCCTTGCAACATTTTCCTAAAACACAAAGAATATGACCCCCCCACACACACACACACACACACACACACACACACACACACACACACGTTAAACTTCATAATGTTTCCATGAGTTAGTCACTGCTTTAAATTTGTGCACAAGACTTTGGGGGAAATCTTCCCTCTGGGAGGAAGTTAAGACAGAAAACAGGAAGAAGGTAACTGCAACATACAGTACCACCGCCTTTTCAGACGATTTTTAAACTTATGAAAGACAAAAAAATTACAAGCTCTTTTTCTAGCAGCGTAAAATGTTGGGTATCGACATAACTATGAGAAATCCAGAACGCATGGACTGGACCTTTCATTAAAGCTAATATACAGTACACCGTTTTACATGGAAATACTCATCTCTCACAACATTTTGGGATACGTAAGATTGTGTCCGACATTATTTTTAAGGTTTGACCATATCAATGATAACTCATTTTTCAACACAAGATGATCTGGTGTGAACAGCAGTGAGTGATATGAAGATGTGCCAGTTTATCTCCTGCAACGTGAGACTGAATTTAACATTCAGTCAAGCCTTCAGTTCCTACAAGCAGCCCTGCAGACGACAGCACAACGTTCAGAAGTGTTTCCCTCATTTCAGCATCTTTGTGATTCAGATAAAAACACAGACTGAGGAGAGGTGTGTAATACCTAAAAATGTGTGTGCTGGGGAAAGAGCGCTACCTGACATAAGAATTGATGGTATTTAAAAGGCAAACACAATTTACAATTTGTGCTTCATGCAGAGCGAGCAATCATTTTAATCTTCCTACTCAAATAAAAACAGACGACAGCTGTTTTAATGAGTTACTTCAAAATACATTGTAGCTGTAATACAGTATACATCTTTTATAAGAACTTTGTGATCAACTCTACAGCGCATTTGAAATACTGTACTGATAAAGAACCAATACCGGTAAATACGTCCTTATTCTTGAGGAAAAGAAAGTGTTTCCTTCCTTCGATTACTGTAATTGTCCAAAGTGAAGATAATTTGTGTCCTTAATGTTTTATCCGTCAAGATAAAAGTCCTCCTACGTCCTGGATTCTGACAATTTACAACGCTAAAATTATCACAACATAAACAGCTTTGTGAGCTATGTGAGAAATGATCTTGAACAAACTGGGTCACAATGTGCAGTTTAAGAAAAGAAAACTAAATAAAATGCATTCGTTTTCTAATAAACCCATAAATGGCTGATTTTAGAGAGCCACTATGATCTTGTCTTCAATTTGCTCTTATTTAGGATTTAAAATGCAAATGCACACTTCTACTAAAACAAGTGCAGTTGTTATTTGTCTTAACCTGTAGTAGAGCATATCAGTTGTTTACACTTGGTCAGATATTGTGGTCCAAGCCTGATTCAGCTGTCACCTCAACAGGATACAGTACTGTATTGGTAAATTTGTGATTTCAACAAAAACAAAGTTACGCTTTATTAATCTGAACTGAAAAATACAATCCCAACTTATCTAATTAACATCTAGAACATGTTATGCAGGAATTAAACTAATAACAGAGCAACAATAGGTAAAAACGTTAAGACTTGTGACACGATAAAAATATCACAACTGGCTAAAGAACACAAAATGAGATTCAGGACAGTACGATACCTTCATGTGCTTACTGCAAAGAAGCTGCTGCAGACATTCTAGTGCAATTCTGAACTCTGCAGTGAAGGGGCTGGTCAGAGTGCAGGGTAAAAACAAACAAGAGAGAGAGAGAAAAGAGAGAGATTGTAACAAGAGGAAAAAAGAAAGAAAGTGAAAAGCACGTTAGCGGTGCGGATCTTCTTGATTGCTCGTCCTGCCTCTCGTCAAACAGAGTGCCTTCTCATACAGGGACTGATAACAGCAGCCTTCCTCTTCAGGATTATGTTTCCTCCTGTAGTCTGCTGACAAGGTGCCATGTGACTGCACAGTCCATTCAACACTGAGTCACAGACGTTTGCTCAGGCTGTGTGTGTCTGACACACACACACACATGCTAGTAGCAAATATTCAACTCCACTGATCAATAATTATTTTTTCATATAGATTTGTTCATTTAGCTCTCTTGTATCTCGTCGCGGAGTGAAGAGGGGAATTGGAAATACCCTCCGTCTCTCTTGTGAGCTGGATAACTTGAAAAATAATTGAGGCACCAACTTTCAATTTGGTGTGTGGCTGGCTACATCTAGGCATAATAGAGGTCTCTATTGAAAATTGAACTTCCACGTCAAACTCCAAGATGGCCACCGCCAGATATACAATTTAAATATACCGTATTTTCTGCCGTACCCGTCACACCGCCCTATAAGTCGTATCAGTCCAAATATGTCTAATAAAGTGGAAAAATCCATAAACACGCTGTTTCGCCGTATATGTCGCATCTATTATGCATCACCGCTGATGAGTCACGTTTGTTACGCGTCACTGCTGACAACCCAGAAATGTGGGCCGATGAGCCAAAAATCGATGTGCGAAAGCGTGCACAGGAGGACTTTAACAAGATTAACACTTAAAAACAATTATTTGTTTGCTCAAAATTGTAGTAAAGGTGTGTCTCAGTTGAACATTTACTTAATAAATGCACTTTGATGGTCAAATTAGCTGCATTTCGCTGGGGCGGTGCAGCTTGTTTGACTCCAAAGCTCCAAGCAGCGAGCAGAACGAAGGTGGAGGCACTATGGCAAGCCGATTGTGTCAATAATAGCTGGTGAAAATTCTCAGTCATCCCAGACATGGTAAATTAAAAAAAGTTCAAAACAAAATCAATAAAGTATAATAAATTAAGTCCAGTTGTTTTTGTCTTGAACTTTTTGAATTTGTCATTATAGCCACGCTTACCTATTACATTCAGATTCAGATTCAGATTCAGATTCAGTTTATTATCGCCATTGTCAATGAACAGGATTCACAGACTAGGAATTTGCTTCGGCATAACGGTGCATAAAATATAAAAACATAAGACACAAAAAACATAGACCATAAAACATCAATACAATCAATACAATATTCAGTGAACAAAAACTACTAAGAAACAGCGCAATTAGAGTGGTGCAATCAAAATACAGTGATACAGTGATTCCCAATCAAAATACAAAGAACAAATACAAAATACAGCGACCAAGGCAAGTTATGAGGTAGTATGGTTATGAGTGTTCAAGAGTCTGACAGCAGAGGGGAAGAAACTGTTTTTATGGCGGGAGGTTCTGGTCCCAATTGACCGAAGCCTCCTGCCTGAGGGGAGTGGTTCGAACAGACCGTATGCAGGGTGAGAAGGGTCAGCTGTGATCCGACCTGCTCGCCTCACAGTCCTGGAGACGTACAGGTCATGGAGAGATGGGAGACTACAGCCGATTACCTTCTCAGCAGAGCGCACAATGCGCTGCAGTCTGTGTCTGTCCCTGACAGTGGCCCCGGCGTACCACACTGTGATGGACGCGCTGAGAATGGACTCGATGATGGCCGTGTAGAACTGCACCATCAGCTTGGCCGGCAGCTTGGCCTTCCTCAGCTGTCGCAGGAAGTACATCCTCTGCTGAGCCTTTTTGATGAGGGAGCTGATGGTTGGCTCCCACTTGAGGTCCTGGGTGATGGTGGTGCCGAGGAACCGGTAGCAGTCCCCAATGATGATGGGGGTGTTGTTAAAGGTGATGGGGGGCAGAGGGGCTCTGTCTTTCCTGAAGTCCACAATCATCTCCACTGTCTTCTGGGCGTTGAGCTCCAGGTTGTTGTTGCTGCACCAGGTCACCAGCCGGCCCACCTCTCTCCTGTACGCAGACTCATCATCATCCGAGATGAGCCCGATGAGGGTGGTGTCGTCCGCAAACTTAATAAGTTTTACGGAGTCATGGCTGGAGGTGCAGCAGTTGGTGTACAGGGAGAAGAGCAGAGGGGAAAGGACACATCCTTGTGGTGAACCTGTGCTTATGGTCTGAGTGTCCGAGACAGCTTTCCCCAGCCGCACGCGCTGACTCCGGTCTGTCAGGAAGTCAGTGATCCACCTGCAGGTGGCGTCAGGTACACCGAGCAGAGAAAGCTTGTCTTGGAGCAAAGCAGGAAGGATGGTGTTGAATGCAGAGCTGAAGTCCACAAACAGGATCCTAGCATAGGTTCCTGGGGAGTCCAGATGCTGCAGGATGGAGTGGAGGGCCAGGTTTATGGCGTCATCTACAGACCTGTTAGCTCTGTAGGCGAACTGCAGAGGGTCAAGGAGGGGGTTGCTGATAGACTTGAGGTGGGATAAAACCAGACGTTCAAAGGTTTTCATGACTACAGATGTGAGAGCCACAGGTCTGTAGTCGTTCAGTCCCGTGATGCGTGGCTTTTTGGGGACAGGGACGATGATGGAGGACTTGAAACAGGCTGGTACATGACATGACTCCAGGGAAGAGTTGAAGATTCCTGTAAATACAGGTGCTAACTCATTAGCACACTTCCTCAGGGTGGAAGGAGTCACATGATCAGGGCCTGCAGATTTGTGTGTGTTCAACCCTTTGAAAAGCCTGTTCACCTCCCCCTCTGTGGCTGTGAAAGCAGCAGGGGGTGGGGGGATCTCCAAGGTGTTTAAACACTGAGTGGTGTGGGGGGTAGAGGAATGTGAGACCTTTGTTTCAAAGCGTGAATAGAAGTTGTTGAGGTCATGGTACAATGGCATGCCATACTGCTATTAATACTTTGCTTCCATCGAGTGGCTGAAATTTTTTCCAGTCAGAATGAATGAAAACGGTCAAAAATTGGTTTATAAACATGGGGAAAAATCCATAAGTATGTCGTTTTGGCCTATAAATTGCAGGGTATGTAAATTATGCAAAAAACAAAAAAAAAACACGACTTATAGGCCGAAAAATTATATATGTATACCATATATAATTTGAGGGAACTATGCTTTCTGATTTTTATATTACATAACGGTCTAAACTCTTCAAATGTTTGTGGTGGCTGAAGATTATTCTAGTGGCCTAGACCACCATTGGCCACCCCCTGGCTCCACCATTGGAGTGGATAAAATTGGTACCTTTTCTCTCTAGGATCTGTCACTCTGTGCTGTCTAGGACAAGCAACAAAAAATAAAACTATCTCTCTTCTCCACAGTGTAACTCATACCCACTTGAACATCTTACGCCAAAAACATCAAGGTTTAATTGCACTCCCTGTTTTATTCCAGTCCAAAAAGACACTCATGTCAAAAACTACAAATATTCACTATTCAAATCCATCAGCGATGGGGAACATCAGTTTACTGCTTGTTTATCCGACGCTTTATGATGCTCTGCAGAATCAAGACAGGAATGTGCAGCAACTTTTCCCAAAAATTTCAACATAAAAAAAAAAGTTAGAGTTAAAAAGGCTTTCATTTTTAGTTGATAAAAATTTAAGCCATTTTTCTTGACAGTATAGTGTATACAGTATTTTTTTTTTAAATAAATGTTTTAATAATTTATCATATTTAATATAAGTGTCAAGTGCAAGTTAGTTCTCTGTGGCGACCCCTGAGGAAGGGAGCAGATGAAAGAATAATAAAAAAAAAAAGAAAAAAAGCTATTTTAGAGTACGTACAAGTTGTTCGGCAGCCATGGCAAAGATTAACAATGTGTCCAATGAAAGCTGGTCCTAAATGTCACATGTGAATAGGAGCTGATGAGGAATTGAGGGCAAAGCCTGCTGAGGTCAGTGGAGCTCACAAGTCACAGCAGCCTTGACTTTTCAGGAGAGGTGCATGCAACCGAGCGTCTGTTTTTACAGGAAACGCATAAAAACGTGTATACAAAACAGCAACATTAGAGTGAAATACCACCGAGGTTCAAGAGGTTTTAACTCAAATCCATCCATCAACCGCCATCGTAAAAACAAAGTCCTGCATACTTTCCATACTTTGTTTTTATGTCATTTGCCATTTTCCCTCCAGACAAATATGCTTATGGACTGTTTAGGATTAGGTTTAAAAAGTCAGCTTATATTAAGCCTAACTTGATTAACACGACTGCGCATGGTTTATGAGTTTGCAGCATGGAACACAATGTTTATTCACAGATGAACTCGGATCACATGACTGTCATTTTACATGGTGAGCAATAAGATTTCCATTGCACTTAAAATATTTTTTTAAAGTATAAAAATGTGCAAAAGGTAGTTTGTGTAGTGGATTACTTTAGATATTACACATACAGGGTAAATACTGCTTTTCTGGGGGGGGATTACACAAAAGGCAGCGCTGAGAAAGCTTTCCAGAATTACAAACGTGATTTGCAGCTGCTTGTCATGTTTCATTTACAGGTTTTTAGTTAGAAACTGAAAATGTACAGCTAAAATAAAAAATGAAAATCTTTATATAAAACATGGACTGTACTTATATAACACCATTCTATCTTATCAAGACACTCAAAGCTCATTACAACACAATCTGTGCCCTCATTTACCCATTCATACAGCACTCTACTATATTAATAAAAGATTAATCAGTTCTTTATCACATTCAAACACAGATGGGACACATATCAGAGGCAATGAGGTTCAGTGTCTTGCCCAGGGACACTTTGGCGTGTGACTGCTGGTGGAATCGAACCCCCAACTCTCCCATTGGAGGACGATTGCTCTAATCCAGGGGTGCTCATTAGGTAGATCGGGATCTACTGGTAGATCTCTGAGGTAGTACTGGTAGATCGCAGCATGACAATAAAAAAAATTGTCTGTTCAATGCCCTGAGATTACTTCTTTTGCGAATTGACTCTATATAAATAAACTGAATTGAATCTTAGAACATCTTTACTCAGCAAACACAACAGTTTAGGTCAAAATACTATAATTTTAAAGCCACAGTCCTATAGTTCATAATTTCTCATCTGGCAACCCGACTGACATGAAAACTACAGCATTTTTCATGTAAACCAGCTTATTTTTTGTTTATTACCCCCAATAAACATTGAAAAATCACTAATGTTTCCACAGGTTGTTCTCGTGTAAACAGGGCTTTATAGTAGGTAGATCACTTTGACTTGATCATTTCAAAAGTAGTTCGCATGCTGAAAAAGTCTGAACACCCCTGCTCTAATCACTCAGCCACAGCTGCCTCCGTACTTGATTACATTGGCAGTGATTTCCACCTCACACAAACAAAAGCTCAAAATAAAAAAACACTTGACTAACTCAAGAAATTAATATTATGCAAACATAAAGTCAAACCTGCAATCTTTAGAGATAAAGTTTTTCTAGGAAAAGTAGAGGCAATGTGTCCTGAAGATTGTCCCCACCATCAGACATCTACACCCCCAGACGCAGGAAGAGGACCACCTGCATCATGGAGGACCCCACTCACCCAGCACACACACGTGTGCCCTGCTCCCCTCAGGAAGGTTAAGGAGCATTAAGTGTAGAACCACTAGACTGAGGAACAGCTTCTACCCTGAGGCTGCTAGACTCATGAATCCCTCATCAGGATTATCACTGTGAGAAAAAAAAAATCACTGTAATGCCACTTTGATTGTTGATATGTGCTGCTGATTATCCAAGCTGCTGATTAATTTCATGCTGCTGGATTCATTCTCATCTACTCACAGACTCGTTCATGCTGTTGTTGTTCGGAGTATTGTTTTGCACCATTAGTGTATTTCTTAGTTTATATCTTAGATCCTTATTACAGTTCCTTTTACATTTTGCTGTTTTTGGATGTAACTGGGACCTTGTGTACACAATTTCAGCCACCTCATGTACCACATGTGATGAGAATGAGTCAATAAAGAACCTTGAACTTGAACCCAAATAATTTTGACGCCACTTTGAAAGATGCAGTTGAATTTTGGTATTGCTCTGAAAAGATTTCCCAGACTGTGCTCAAATTTAATAAAATAAGTGCCTTTAATCACTCATTACCACTCACAAAATAAATGGTATAGAGTTACAGAAATAAATACTCAGTTAGGTAAATTGTTTCTCTTGATGTAAACACTCAGATATGCGTATTCCAAAAGGCCAACAAACCACAGACTCCTAAAGACGCAAAACTCCAATCCAATGGGAAAGCAGAAGGCGGCAGAGATCACGTAACTTCCTGCTATTTTTGTAACAGAACAGTTGCAATGCTGCAATCTCTGAATATTTGTTAATATAACTTATTTTGAAACAAAAGCTGATAAGTACAGTATACACAAACTGGAGTGATGTCAGTATAAACTGTAAATACTGTACCAAGTGATAATTTCACAGTTCTTGCATGTAGTATGGAACAAATTATAAAAGCTAGTGCATCAGTAGATAAGTCAGTATAGTTTAAGAAGCCCCTCATTGATCACTCATACAGTGCACAACCAGAAAAATTATTTGACTGCATTGAGCTTCTGGAGTCAAAATGTGCTGGTAAAAAAAACATTTTCTCCCCTTTTATTATTATTATTTACGTCAAAAGCCACCCATAAGGCAGAAAAGAGAACCACCACGACTTTAAAGAGGGCAATAAGTTCCCTTATACCCCAAACTTATTTACAGAGACGTAAAATTAGCTTTACATGATTAGATCAGCCCCACCACAAGCCTGCGTATCAAACTTAAGGACTACTGTATTCCTTATGTGAAAAGATCAACTTTAAAGTTTTGTGATCATTAATGATTCTTGAGCTGATTAGTTAACCAATAGAGTCCTTCATAGAGACTAGGGGTTCACCAATAAATCGGCGCCTATAAATCAGCCGGCCGATTTATCGGCCCCAATTTCCTTAATTTTGGGAAATCGGCGGATACTTTCATGAGAAACCTAACTGTATTTTTTTTTTTTACTAACAACAATTGTCTGAACTACATTTATATTTAAGAGCACTACCTCATGGCCAGTTAAAGCAAGTTTGTATTGTTTCTAAGATATTGTTCAAAGGTATGTTTTTCAATAAAACATTATTGGAAAGTTGAAGGTGCATTGTGACCTTATAACACAGGACAGTGTTGCTTATAAAACAAAATCTGTATCGGCCAAACTCGGAATCGGCAGGTCAGACTTTTTAAGAAATGGGTGATCGGCCAGAAAATTGCAATCGGTACACCCCTAATAGAGACCATCTCCAGTGGTGACACAGGTTGCCTGGATGTTACGCAGTGAGTGAAGCTGCAGTTTGTCTGCAGGTTCTGCAGCATTCATGGCATTAGGGAGGCCCTGTTTGTTCGCAAACGCTAAAAGCACAGCATCACGGAGCTCGTCCTCAGCCAACGTTCTTACGAGCTCTACTCGGGCCTCGGCACATCTCTCTCTCTGTCATGTAGGGTTGGGCATCAGGGATCTTCAACGCCTAGTCCGCCAACCGGAAGTTGAAGCCGCCTGCCGAACACCAACGAAGAAGAAACGGTCAGCTGAAAATCAACGAAGAAGAATCCACCGGAAGTGTTCACAAACATGGAAAGTGAGCAGCCGCGGTCAAAATTGTGGCTTAACTGTAATAAAATGACCAGTCAGCTCAGTGCAACACTTGCAATAATTTTATATCGTGCAAAGGAGGGTGGAGAAGTAAAAAAGTGGCACGTCTGATGCGCTCCGCAGGATTATTTTCGCTTCCTCTGGGTCAAACCCTGAAGTAACAGAGTGGCCCGTCTTTGACGAGATCTGCCGGACTGTTTTTGCTGCCTCTTCTCTTTTTAACTCTGTCTATTAAAAGAATCGGAATAGAAACGAAGAATCGGAATCGGAACTGGAATCGCTCAAATTCAAACGATGCCCTGCCCTCGAAAAAAATGTGTTAAGAATTTTCTTTCCTCAAGGCGTTTTCTCCATTACAGAAAAATGGCTCCAACTCGACACATCAAGAGTTTCCAGCTAACTTCCGGGAGCGTCAGCGCCAACATAAATGTCATTATTGACCCCACTTCACTCAACAACTATCGACCGATCGCTAATCTCTGCAATTTAACCAAGGTTCTAGAAAAACTGATAAACTCTCAAATCAAAAAGTATCTGGACTCAATTAACATTTTACCTCCTCTCCAATCTGGTTTCAGGAATCAGCACAGCACGACTGCTTCACTGAAGGTTCTTAATGACGTTGTTGAAGCATTGGATGCTAAGAATTATTGTGCTGCACTTTTCTTAGACCTGTCTAAAGCTTTTGACACAGTGGACCATAACATATTGTGTCATAATCTCTCAGAAAATGGTTTCTCAGATCACACCAATGGTTGGTTCTCTAACTAGCTTTCAGATCGGAGGCAATGTGTTCAACATAATGGTACTTCTTCCTGTTATTTAACAGTCAACGAATGGTGTACCACAAGGCTTAGTCTTAGGACTCACCCTCTTTACATTCTACATAGGTAATGTAGGTCAAAGCATCCCCGATGCATCCTTACATTTCTATGCTGATGACAAAGTTGTTTATCGTTGAGCTAAAACCGTTGCTAAGGCTCTCCAGCTTTTGCAATCCGCCTTCGACATCATCCAGTCAAATTTGTTCCGTCTCAAACTTGTCCTAAATGCTGATAAAATCAAAGGGATGCTTTTTCGATTCCTATAAATATTTGGGTATCTTGGTCGACTCGCATCTCTCTTTTAAGCTTCACATGGAAAACCTAGTAAAGAAACTGAAACGCCTTGTAACTGTGACTTGCCTTCCCTCCATCGACTACGGTAATATTATTTACATGAACGCTCCTACAAGCACCATACAGATGCTGGATGCCGTCTATCACGGTGCATTAAAATTCACAACTGGCTGTAACTACCATACCCATCATTGCACCCTGTATTCACTGGTTAACTGGTCATCATTAACTTCACAGACTCTCTCACTGGTACATTTTCATCTTTAAATCCCTTCTTGGTCTGCTGCCTTCATACATCTCTCCTACATGTCACTGCGTGAGTGCAGCTACAGTGTGCGCTCTCAGGATATTATTACCTGCAGTGTTCCCTCAATGAAGTCTGAACCAGGCAACAGGGCCTTCTCCTACTCCGCTCCAGTTTCCTGGAATATCTTGCAAAAAGATCTGAAGCTCTCGACCTTGACCTCTCTAAATGAATTTAAAACCCTGTTAAATAACTGGCAAAAGCCAATGCAGACATGTTCCTGTTTTTAGTTTTCTAAATTGCCTTATGATCGAACCGTTTTGTGCTACTATTCCTCTTGATTGTCCTTTTGGTTACTATTTTGTTTCAATTAGTAAAAACAAAACAAAAAAAACAAACAGAAACATAAATTTGTATGCCTCTTTTATGATTGTCTATTGTTGTCGTTGTTATACACTGTTGTCATCATTCTTTGTTAAAAGCAGGTCTCTCTCTGTCTCTCAGCAGACTGAGAGACAGCTCTGTTCATCAGGCAGTCAGAATGCTAAACACTCTGCCTGCTCTGCCTCCCCTCCCATTTGAACTGCCTTAACACAAAAAACTTTCTCACACATTACCACTCAACACAAAGTTTTTAACACTGGACTCTGTGTCATCAAACGGGTTATTCACTAAACTCTCGGTCATGTGTTCATTCAGTTTGCACTACTTCTCATATTTGCACTAATGTTTGTATTACATTACTGCCTATAGTCATACTACTGTTTACATTCACTGTTTACATTTATTAATACTGTTTACATTTATTACTACTGCTTTACATTTATTACTACTGTTTACATTTACACTACTTTTATCTACACTACTGCAGATACATATACAGCATTCTCTGACTAGCCTTATCTAAGGATGCCAAATGTGCCTTATGTGCCTTACTTCATATGCCACTTTGCCTCTATACCAACATCAACTACCTCATACATATACTGTGTACATCAACTTATATGCTGCTGTGCCACTCTTTGCAAATGTCAACGCTAGAAACTTCAGTTTATTTTATAGATTTACGTTTTTATACTTTTCATACTACTATGCAAAAACTCAGGACAGTATTACACTTTTATTATTTCATTTTATGCTTATGTTCATTGGGTGTTTGGTGTTTCAGTGTTGGTGTAAATTTTCATACTTTTATACTATTATGAAAAAACTCAGGACAGTATTACACTTTTTTACTATTTTATGCTTATGTTTATTAAATGTTTTAGTGTTTAGTGTTTAGATGGTTACTGTTGCACCGAGGGACTGAGAGAAACGCAATTTCGGTCCTGTGTATGTCCTGTACATATTGCAGTTCTGACAATAAAGTTGACTTTGACTCTTGTAAATGAGTCCTCGAGGCTCAATGGGATTAACCTGTCTAAATAAAGGTTGAATGAATTATTGAAAACAAAACAACTTGCAGACAACAGGACAGACCGACTTTAGTAGCAGACTTTTGTTAAAGTGCAGTTCAAATGTCTTCTGGTTGTTTACTCTCACATGACAATTCCTCATAATGATTTCAGAGGAAGTGCTGTAGATCTATTCCCAAAATATATGTCATGAGAAACATAAAGTCAGGCTGCAGGACAAAGTCAATACAAGCTGGTAATAAAAAGCTTTTCAACACCAGTCAAGGGCAACCTGAAGGGGAGTACAACAATATCCTCCGTTTACTACGCACAGTCAAAAAAACAAGGATGCACTCAATTACTGAAACAGAAGATGATGAGTAATCTGTTTTTATTTTATTTATTTTTTATTTTGGACACTTAAATCTCTGCAGAAGCTGAACTGAAGCATCTAAGTTTATTCAAAGGTCTGAAACATACTGAATGTTTTCAGTTTAATATCAGAATAAGATCATATTTAAAACTAAACACATTTTAAGATGTTTATTTAGGAATCTCATAAAACGCATAATGCATTTTATAACTGGAACAGCAAAGACTGGTAACTGATTTTGTCCTATGTTAATAATTACTGCCATTAAGAAAAACATCAAAGTGCACCGTTTAAGAATTTCTGTAATATTGTATTTAATTCTAAAAAGTTTTATGCATCAAATCATAAAATAAATTGTTTTTTTTTACCAGGACCTGAACATAAATACAACCTCAAATAAACATAATATTCTGCGTGATTATTATATATTATGAATGAACTAAAATGCAGAAACCATGCGTGAAAAACTAACTACCGGTATGTCCTGTACATATTGCAGTTCTGACAATAAAGTTGACTTTGACTTTGATGAGTATGGTAGATATCTCAGAACCACCTTCGGCAGCAATATCTTTGATGTGGGAACGTTCCGGCCTACTTCGGCTACTGCTTTTGCGTCGGCTCATTGGTCTTTAGGGGTTAATGGTTTTTGGACAGCTTTTGCTGCAGTACTGTATCGGAGTTGTGGTCAAAATCTTTGATTAAATCATTTTTTCCTCTCATTTTTACCATCTTGTTTCAGATTTGCTGCTGTATTTGAGATCTCCGATTAACTTAGACCAAACGTCAGAAAGAAAGACAGCCTCACGCATGACTTTATAATATTTTAATATACAGTACAGAGGAGTTCACGGTCAGCTCAATGACTTTGAAGCATGCAAGTCCTGTAGCCCAAACCATCAGCCTGCACCACTGTGCTTGAACACAGTAGCGAGGTTCTTATTACGCCGTACCTAAAATCAAACATCTTTCTGAGGCTGTCATGCAATTATTCTGTTTTTCCCTTTTAAGAGTAGACGTTGCTGGAAAACTCTTCCAAGCAGGTCATCAATGTTCGGTCCTATTCTAATTGTGTGGTCACAAAATGAACGTTTTTGCCAGTCGAAGCCAAAGTGGCAGGGCTTTTGACTTGGAAACCGAAGGACGCGGGTTCGCGTCCCGGCCACTACACACCTTGGGGTGTCTATGAGTGCACATCTAATTCTCCAGCTCCCCGGGCGCTTTCTATGGCTGCTCACTGCACCACCTGGTAGGTGGTTGGGTTAAATGCAGAGACGAATTTCGTCTGTGTATGGGAAACATACGCAGATGACAGGAAAAGACATTATTATTATTATTATTAAAATACTGCACTGCCTGACCTTAGGGTGCATTCTCTTGGAGGAGATTAGCATCGGTCTGGAGTTTTCTACTATACATAGTTCCCAGACACGCCCCCATACCGGCTTCCGCACCACATCTGAAGGCAGAGAAAGGCAAAATGGCGAACTAGCAGAGCAAATTATACGGACAAAAACACGAGCTACCACAGCTTCACCAAGGAACAACAGCAAAATGGCAGTGGTCGAGTTAAATGAGTTTGAGAAAGAAATCATGGCAGACGAATCAGACAACTTGTCACAAAGTAGTTACTCCGATATCATTAATTATTTAATTACTACAAAGAGCGCACACCGGATTCACAGCACAGAGCTTTACAGCACAGAGCTTTACAGCTTTAAATCCAAAAAAGATGTGTAAACTGTCTCAATCAGATCTAACCAGCTAAAAAAAGGTTTAACTAATGCCCCTTTTCCACTTGCTCGGCCCAGTCTGGTCCGGTCTGGTTCAGTTCGGCTCACATGTAGGTTTGTTTCCATTCACTTACTGCAGCCCTTCTGTGGGCGGGGTGTAGAATCTCACTCGTCCTACCACGTGGTGGCGGTAGTGTTACCTCAAGCTATTTACTAGCCACCACTAAACGTTAGAAGAAGAACACCCTGCAAGACCTTGTCTCACCACCTGTTGGCGGTAATGTCCCTTGAGCTATTTAATGCTCTAATATTACTTTATAGACTTTTCAGCTTGTTTTAAACCCATGTGTTTTCCATTTTGTTTCTTTATAATAAAGATTATTCTCATATATGCACAAGGATCCTGTTAACATTGCTTAACACATCGATCGCACTGCCCTGTAATCAGTTAAACTATTTTTACAGTAAGGTACAGATTAGGAATTAATTAGGTTTCAATTGGCCCTGTAATATTAAATGTTTGTATTTCATTAAATTTAAACGGTAATATTTTGTCAGGGATAATTCAAAGTCAAATGCAAATGGATAATTTGGTTTAAACTGTCCGTTAAACATTAAAAGCATGTTTCTTTAAACGTAAAAACAAAGTATTAATAATTAAATGTTTGTTGATCAGGAAACTCGTTTAGGCATCCAAGAACAGCTTCATCGGTGTTGATGGCGACGTCTGTGCATCCTTGGAAAAGCTGCTGCACCACGACCCGACATCAGGAAGGATGGATGGATGGATGGGTTGATGTTGACGTATTTGACGTCTGTGCATCCTTGGAAAAGCTGCTGCACTACCCATGACACGACATCAGGAAGGATGGATGGATGGCTGTTCAAATCTAATAATCT